>CAJVPL010001183.1:0-15978 GCA_910591945.1 Ambispora gerdemannii | reverse complement strand
ATCTAATGGTGATATCTTTGTTCGAATGGGATCATTGGATGCCGAGATATTGGGTTCCAAATTGACAAGTTCATTTTGAAATTTCTGGTAATATATTTTAGGGGTAAATGCATATTGTAAAAGTTATAAATCAAAAGTTAATTGTTTTCAGTATAAAGGACTACTATTTTATTTGTTGATGCATTATATTGAAAAATCATCACTTTGTATCAATATCATAGAACAATTATGAGGTAACACTTAAAAAAGAATTATCATCATTTATCTTCGTCTTCTATATCATAAAAAAGCATATACGTGTTCAAAGAAGCGAACAAAGAAAATAGCTACGAAAACTCTTTCTTTATTATGCGTCTTTAGTCCATTTATTGCTATGATACATGTATTACAAATGCATGTTTCCCCTACAAAAAAATTTGCACGTAATATGTTGTAAAAATTGCGAAAATACTGTATGTGTGTGTCTGTAATGATGTGCAAAAGATCACTTTTTGATTAAAAAGGGTTAGAAGTTATTTATCCTACATTTTCATGCGCAATTTATGTGTTAATATGCCTGTCCTTTTTACATCGATCGATATTTTTAAAGACATGCTTGACTTTTTCGAATTTAAAGCGTATTTTTCTTATGAGGTTTACAATCATTTATTGTAACTTCACAATGTTCGCGCTTAATATAATGGTAAAACTTTACAATTTAGTTTTTACAGATTTTAATAAAGTTATTTCTTAGTCTTTTATGCGAATCTTATGCCTATCGCTATGATTATCATTACATGCATCGATAAATCAAACGCAATATTTGATTAATCTCCAAGTTAAAATATTCTGAGCCTAATATCATGAAATGATTTATTTTAATAGTAATATGATTGACTCTTCGAAACCACAATAACGATAACGATAAGCAACTACGTACGTAAATGAATTTCTAATTGATGTATAAATCTGCATTGTTCAAAGAAATTTTATATTCTCTCATGCTAAGCTTTTGCAATGACTATTTTTGAGCAAATTAATAAATCATAATGATAATGCAAAAGCACCATATGTGATATTATTTAGAACATTGATTTTATCCCAACTATTTGGCGAATTGTTTAGCAAAAACAGCACTAGTAAATAACAATAATTTAAATAACGGCGTTAATCGTATTTTTTTCCCTTATTATTCAATAAAACATAATTATAGTTACCCCCTACAACTAATGAATTTAATAAGCCATGTGCAGCATATATCGTACCCTTAAAAAATAGACTACAGTAATTCTCGAAATGTTTCAAATATAGTTTATTATCAGACTTCTTAGCTGATGAGGAATAATTGGTTGCTCATTATAGTGAGTGGTTCTTTCTTGCAAATTTTTCCAGTTTAATGAGTTCTATTCCTTATTTTATGATTTCTAAACTAATTGGTAATTACAAAAAATTGATTTAATTTTCGCATAATCGATGAACTGAATGGCCATAGTCACTTTATAACGATAACATTAGTCGATAATTTGACCAATTTGAGTGAGTCATTAAGGTCATTCGATTACTTGGTCATTCAGCATCGCCAAAAAAATTCTCGCTCACGTGAGCGTTATGTGGCATAAACCAATAAGTACGTCCTGTTGGGTGGCGCAAACCAATAAGGATGTGCAAATTTTTGATCAATCCGGCAAATCAAATCCAACACAAGAAAATGAAAAAAGAGAAAAATGTGTAAAATACAGAAAAAGATGTTAAAATCTGGCTTGAAGAATTAATAAAAAATATCAGAAAGGTAATTTAGATATAATTCTGTCCTCCAATCTAATCCTTACCCTAACCCAAACGATATATAGCTTTTTAACGTTAATTTCCGTGATCACGTGAGCGTGAAATTTTCGTGGCGATGCTAGGTAAAGATTTAATCATTGCTAATTCTTTATAGATTGAGCATCTTTCAAATCACTTAAATTTTAATCGATAATTAATATCCTGTAAAAAAATAATCATGCAAAATCCTGTTTTTTTAGCTTCAGAAAACCACAGGTTTAGATATAAAATTTCCGGATTAAAATCTGCCTAGAAACGCAATACGTAAATGGGGACGCGATAACTTGTGATCCACAATTTCAAACCAGACAAAAAATACACCGTTTGATTCGTCTAGTCTTGAAGATATTTTTTGTCCGGTTTGAATTCTTGGATCACGAGATATCGCGTCCCCATTTATTGCATTTTTAATCCGAAAATTTTATATCTAAACCTGTGGTTTTCTGAAACTAACAAAACCGGATTTTTGCCTGATTATTTTTTTATTAATAACTACCGTAGACAACCGACTTCAGTGCCCGGGTATATTATAATTATTATAATTGACTGTGATGAAAATTGTTATGCACCCCGGGTACTACGCTTCATATCTTTACCTTGTATAAAAGTGAACCTCAATAATGGTTACGTATATTTAAAAATACAATACAAGAAAAATACGTAACCTTCACAAATGTATTCCATGCATGGAAGGGGTACTTTGCAAAAGGGCACTAGAATCAGCAGTGTACTAACTAACTTTGTGCGTGAAATCTATAAGCCTCTAGGTATTTGGCAGTAGTTATCAAGGTTACTACTGTCATTTCAGGTTATTTCAGGAAATTTACTAGCGAAAGTCCTCTGTTGACCTAAAATAGCTAGTTAGAGCTAAAAATATTTTACAATGCAAATATATATATGTGCATTATATAAAAAATATGTTATTTTTTGCTTACAATTTCATTAGAAATAATAGACCTTATCGTTTAATTTACTCTTTAAAAATAGTTATTCTTTCAAAACCAAAGATCGATAAAGTTTATTGCTCCGACAATACCTTGATGCATTATCTATTTTAATGATTGACTTTTTGTTAAAAAAGCTTCTTTATTTATTGCATATTTCTTGTCACTCATTTTCGGGCCCCGAGTGCTTCACTAAACAAAAGATGATATCATTTTTTGGGAAGCTTTTGTTAGACTTCTTTGGAATTCCACATTTTAAACTGTGTATCACAAAATCTTTCAGGAACGCGCATTGGCTTTAAGAAAGGTACTGTTTCTGTTGATATTTTATTATTTATAGTTCACAAAATTAATGTTATTAGAAGCGGCGGCGTAAAAACAAAATCTAGTGTAAAAATATCATTGAAGTTGCCGAGCGCCTAAGCAATGATACGTAAATGTAAGCAAAAATTTTTATACAGATTTGTTTTAGTAACGGAGAGTAGTCGACTATTCGTATCCCTTCAAGCCCTAAAGAATATCTGCGAATCTGGTGATTCATTGTAAAACTTTTATCAAATTTCCTATCGAGTAAAGTTAAATGTTTCTTATATTAAAAACACCTATGAAAAAGTTTAGTATACTTGTATAGATTATGTCACTCTTATTAAAGTTTCCACTCTCTTCAAAACGAGCTTACTATACTTTTAAAATAAGGGCCTTACTATAAAATCTTCTATTAATAAAAACTTTGTTATTAATTATGAATCAAAAATATCTTTTAATAATCTCGGACATAAAATAGATCTATAATTTATCAAAATATCTCGCGTAAAACATCCTCTTAAATTAGTATATTTTACGGAAATAAAATATTAAGATTTTTGTATTGGTTTATATCAAAATGCTCGGAGCCATAAATAATGTATAATACATGTATCGATATCGATATCAACTGTCTATACGTACGTAGTTAATCCTGTCTACATGTACAAATGAGCACAAGCTACGTACATGTATTTATCTAAATGCACTTATAATTATCATTACGTATTGTTATCTGGGATATTTCTATCACTATGCATACAATGTAGCGGTAGACTTTCAATAAGTGCATGTACACCCAGCACGGAGATACATTGAATCACGCAGCAATATCTTGCACATGACGATTTTTATGGCCTTTAGTTTAATTGCCTCTTCTTTATGTTATTATCGTAATTCTTTGTTATCTGAATTTAGTTTTTGTCATCACTTTATTTGTTTTCATTGATATCGACATGCGAGCATAATCAATGATTCACAATCGACAATTAGAAAGTGAATAGAAAAGTATTGTATTAATGTACATGTACTTTTTAATGTGTACATATATGTACGTAGATGCATACTTCCCATGCTGTATTATAAGAAAACAATGCTAGTTACATGTACATACTTTGTCTTACGAACAGAAGCAGATCGATTTGCTTAGCTATGATTATTACTGGTAGTGATAGTATAATTTTTAGTACATGTATAACGCTAAGACATGTATTAATGTTATCGTTATGATAAATTTGAAATTAAAATATATCTTTCCTATACAGTTAGGACTGTGACTATATTACTATAGAATCCCCAGATAAGATGTTTGAAATATGTGACTCTTTATATTACATAAGACACTCTCAGTTCCCCCGGAATATTACGTAATATATATGGTGCCGGAAATCATAACTCAACAATAACATGGATTATTTTTAAAATCTTTCAACACTTTACAAAAATGGAATTAGAAAAATTAAACCAGTAACTTTATTCTTTAAGCTATATTAAAACTACCGGTCAAATTTTCAAAAAAAATCATAGATAAAAAGTTATAGACGTTTAAACTTGGTCACTTTTTATATGATCGATCCAAATTGAAACAAACCACGCGAATATTTATCACATGAACGTAATTTTATTGGTTGGTATTTCATTATAATTCAAGCCGGCACTATACTAATGCTAAATTATCATAGTGCCAGCCCGAATTATCATAATGTAAATCATGCAATAAATAAAATTGGTTTTGCATCATTTCACGTGATTCAAATATCGTTATTTTATTGGTCGAATGCAAAAAAACGTGATATTGGATCGCCATCAGAAAATTGAAACAGGATCACGTGATTGTCGAGTTATGACTTCCGGCACCATATCACGATCTTTATTGTTTAAGCAAAATTAGGTATGATTATTGATTTATAAAGCATGTAATTCAGGTTTTAGAAAAAAGAAATGGAAGTAATAATATTCATCCCTTCACAAAATCCTTCAATCCAGTTAAAATCTAAGTTTATCTTGTTTGACCGACTTTTGGAACTTTGCAACAGGTTATACCGAACTGGTTCCTATCTCTACACTTGGTTAGCATTAGTTTGACGTAAACACCAAGCTTTACAAATAATATATTTACAAAACTCCTCAATTAATTGTTCGGCATAATGAGTCGTATCGGTATCATTTCTTGCTGCGTGAATTTTATAATGGGGGTGACTAAATGTCAATAAACTCTGAGAATTATAAATGAAATTCAATATAAGAGACTATTTCAAAGTCCCAATTCATTTAAATATCTTTCGTTATAATAAACTAATAAGAATCACTTGAGATAAGAGAAAATGTGATTGGAACAAATTGCTCTCCTATATCAAATTTCACTTGTATACTAAAAATAATGAACACATTCATCCCGAATGATTTTTTCGAATAGACTTTTATTTATGACCATATATATATATATCTTTAATAAAAATATGAGGGGGACTATAGAACCTAAATATTCGATATAATATTAAATGTCGATATGATTCATACTATACTTAGAAATAAATGTACCTGTATCATTTGGAATTGTAAGTAACTTTGTAGTAAAGTTTCGACTGGTGTAAACTGCATTTGGGTGATGTTTTTGAAATTTATTCATATTCGTTGGAATACTTTTTTGCAGTTCCATCTCCTTATATCAAGTTCTTCAATTCTTGTAAGTAGTCGCTTCTTTTTCATTTTTATATTGATCTTCTTACAAAAAGAGATATATACGTATAAACTACGTAATAATCTCAGCAACTTTATAACTAACGATCCTATACCACTACTCATCAATACATTCTAACTTAGAGAATTTAATAATCCTAAATAAAGAGAATGGGAAATTGAATCAGCAATTAATGACTCAAAACTTCGGACAAAATAATAACATATTTGCGCTCACCTGCGATAGTACTGAAAATGCAAGTATCCAGTTCTTATTATAACTGTAGATCGAGTTGATAAGGTCAGAACGTTCTTCAGCAGTTTGATCTGTTTTCTAGATAATAAATTTGCACCATCTGGGAACATTATCTGGTATCTTAGGTCCACTCCTTTATATACGTCAAATACGAGATGTATGTCATGAATCCACTCACCAAACAGTATCACTGGACTCATATTGAAATAACCCGATCAAATCTTTCTATTAGTGCCAGATTCTATGGTGCAGGAACTCTTAAATCGACCATATGTTTCATGCTAAAAATTCTATCAACTTCTTAACTAAGAAGAAACAAATCCAAAATTTAACCGGTAATATTATCAAGAAAGTTCTTTTCTATAATATTACCGGTTAAATTTTGTATTTATTTCTTAGTTAAGAAGTTGATAGATTTTTTAACATGAAACATATTGTCGATTTAAGAGTTCCTGCACCATAAAAATGCGATGAATTTGCGAAAATCCAATAGGAGCACATCACGGCAAGTCATTTTTCCGATTGCAGGTTTTTGAAACTTTCAAAGCTTATTTGCTCGACAACCAGTCAGTGATCAGATTTTGGTCTTCTTATATTCGCCTTAATATGGCGAGCATTTTGGTAGTACAGTGGGCGCTCGATACAATAGCGTGATCGGGGGAAGAGATTTGGTGTTACATGTATAACGAGATGTTACTCTATCAAAAAAATAAAGTGAGCGCTCGTTACAGTAACAATCTTTAAGATAACATCTTGTTATACTAACACAAAATCTCTTTCCCCGATCTCATTACTGTAATAAGTTTTCATAGTATTTATTTTTTCGATAGAGTAACATCTCGATATAATAACACCAAATCTCTTCCCCCGATCATGTTATTGTATCGAGCGCCCACTGTACTATGAAAGCTTATTACAATAATGAGATCTGGGGAAGAGATTTTGTGTTAGTATAACGAGATGTTATCTTTAATATTGTTACTGTAACGAGCGTCACTGTAATTTTATTTTATTCAAAATAATATTCATCAAATTATTGTGATTTCAGTTAAAAACGTTCAAGTTACAAAATTTTTTGAACATTAAATTATATTTGAACTTGCATTGACACGGAAGAGAGATAAATTTTTTTAATTTATTATACAATTTAATGAAATATAATAAAAAACTGGCACCATTACTTTCGCCGGGGACTGCATTAATGTATTTTTAGAGTGAAAGTCACGATAGATAAATTCCTCATTGTGGATTTAATATACTGTATTTGCAAATATTGCTTTGTTTTGCATATTCATCACTATCGAGTATCTGGGTTTTTAGTTATTCAATAATTTCCAAAATTACTGCACTTTAGAGAAGTTTGAATCTAATTTGAAACAGCCTGTACGAAGAAAACAAAATCAATTCTAATAAAAACAAAGGCTTATTTTAAGTGGAGGCGCATCCACCGAAGTTTAATCGAAATAATAGTGTATTCACAAGTAATACTATTATTACAGGCAAGAACTTTGTTATTTTATTAGATTCAAGCATGTCTTCTCAGCGACTCGAAGATGCTTCTATATACCATTCTGAATTATTACGCTAATTCTATGCTAAGGTTAGTGATTTACATTAATAGTTTCTTTTGAGACAATAAAGTAATAATTGCTTTTCGTCTTCCAATTGTCCAGACAATTATCGAGATATCTGTCTCCCCTTTTCTTGTTAATCACTATTGTTACTTTTGATAATAATATTCTGGAATGTACATAGACAGCGCTCGAGCCAAAGTTGTCCGGCAAAAAAATTGATAAATTCATAATTTAAATTATAAAAATTATCAATCTCAATAATACTATCGGTATTATGAAGTCCAATTCAAATTCTTTAATTCCACGATTAGTTTGCAGTCCATTCTTGAGAAAATGACTTTGCTCCAGGAGTCGCACCCGCCACCAGAGTCCTCTGATGCTATTAACTATCCTTACATGATCTTTAAAGCATTACTAGTGCCTAATAGCGATAGCAAGTAAAAATTTTCAAGATCTTACGATAACGAGATATCGCACATGTGTCTGATGAACTAACTTGGATCTCGAGTTATTTTGGTTAACTATCGCTATCGTTATTTTCAGAGTTCTTGCAACAAATCATTTATTCAAATCAAATTATAATTCAATCGACAATTAAATTATTCGAGTTCATAATTAAACAATTTAAGCAAAAAGACTTCTGTAAAGAACTAGGGAATCTTACAACTTGAACTTGTACAAGTATTCCGACTTCACAAATAGAAAGATAAAATAATACGGATTTAGAAAAAAATGATCAAACGAAAATTGATACTATACATATATAATAAGGGCGAAAAATTTTTGCTTTTCATCATTTAGAAACATACATTTATCGATCTTAAACGCATGTAATACTAATGAAATCACTGGCCGCTTCTGATGCCGTTGACGTTGCCGTTGCCGTTAACACCTGGATTAGGCATTGGCATTGCGAGGTTGCCGTTGTGGGTAACATCACCTGGATTAGGCATTGGCATTGCGTCAGGTAAAACGAAGAGACAGATTGCCAGTATCAAAGCGACCTCAATAAATTTTCTGAAGATAGCCATTGTTAATTTCTTTGGTGTGATATTATGTTTTTATTTTTGCTGATTGTCTGTTAATTCAACAATTGAAGAATGAGGATTTGGGAGTGAACGCTTCTTTTTATAAGGAAATTTTCTGTCTGAAACACTTGTTGCTTGAATATACTAAATATATAACTTGCAGTAAAAGCGTGTCATAGAGAAAGTTTGAAACACTTGTTGCTTGACATACTAAATATAACTTGCAATAAAAGTGTGCCAGAGAAAGGACGACAATTATAACGTAACACAAGGGACGACAATGATAATGCAAAGGTGTCATAGAGAAAGGACGACAATGATAATGCAAAGGACGATAATGAAGACACCAAAATTAAACATCAGAACGTTTCTCGAATACTTTATTCAGTTCAAGAATAAAAATAACGATAGTTACACTCATAAGCTTCACACATCTTTCTTTTACATTTATAAAATTAATAAAGAAATACGCAAGTAGATTAACGTTAACAATATCAATGATTTTTCTTTGTTCAAACAAATATTGTCTTAACAGTGATAATTTTTGGGAATTTTTCAATTTTCTAATATTAAACTTTAATCTCCTAATTGAATATTCATCTGGTTTTCTCAGATGAACATACTGTAAAATGCTGCATACCCCTCGTAGAAAATCTAACCCACCCTCGATTTAACCTTGAGGCTATTAGTAAAATTGATTTTACTTAAAGAACCATCAGTTCGTCATAAATCGATATCGATATAAACTGCGATCTCTGCTGCCATCAGAATACGAACGCGAACCTAAAAAAATCAGATCAAATCAGAGAAATGAATGTATCGCATAAGATAGATTATAAATTGAGATAAGAATGTTATTAGTTTTTAGTGAGTTGCGGAAAGAATCGCAACTAGCAATGTGTTCGCACCAAAGAAAAAAGGCGATGCAGCGCTGACACGGGTTAAACTCGCTAAGAAGCACTAATAGATGAATATACAAGCTTAGTATGTACAGTACCCCCAAAATTAATATACATGTATCAAGTTTTCTCCCATTTTTACACAGAACTTCACGTTTGTTTGTCTTGTATAACATCGTCAGCATCATAATACATGTACATGTATTGTTATGTTAAAAAATGACGTCCACTCGTACGCAGCTAAGCGAACTTAAAAACTTACCACATTCCGGAAGACCGCCAACTCTTAGCAACCATAAAAAACACTTGCTCATATGTGAAGCTACTGACAAGCGACGTGCGCCACTCCGCGAAATTGTGAGTAATTTAGGTCTTAACTGCAGTTTGTCAACTGCCGCACAACTTCGGACTTCATTCATGTATCACAGCAAAGAAACCCTTAATCTCAGAAATACATGCGTATGCTCGTTTTAACTGGTGTGAGAAAGTATGCATAAAAAAGCTTATTATTGGGCGAAAGTTATTTTTTCTGATGAGAGAAGTGTGGAAATTGGGAAGCCGTCACAACAACTAAGAGTTTGGCGGCATCCAGGAGAGAAGTATAACAATTCTTTGGTATCCACTTTTTAAAGTGGTTGAAAATCCGTAATACTTGGGGGTGTTTCGCGGGAGGATTAAAAGGACCGTTGATTTTTTTGCGATGAATATAAAAAAATAACGAAAAAATAAATGCAAATACTTGCCTTGAAATTTTAAAACCCATTTCAAAACGTAATCCGGGAAACTACACGATTTTTCAACAGGACAACGTGCCAATTCATACCGCGGGATAAATCAAGAATTGGATGTTGGAAAATAAAATCACGACTATCGACTGGTCGGAAAATTCGCCAGACTTGAAACCAATCGAAAACATTTGGTGAAGGACAATGTTCAAATTATGAGGTCTTTTCAGGACTGTGGGTGAACTTAAAGTCGCATTAAAGGAGGAACAGGAGAGACTTGATGTCTCGTTTTTGAAGAGTTTATTGTCTCAATGCCAAGGTAAATTGATGCAGTATTAATGAAGGCCGACAAAATATTAATTAAATATAGTTTTTTATTAATGTGTAAATTGCTAGAAATAAAATAAATCGGATATGTATTGGAATTTTCACTTTTGATTTTGAATCAGGCGTTACTTTTTGGGGGTACTGTACATGTATTTAACGTGATTATCGATCAAGAAATATCGATATATGACGAAGATTATTTTAACCATATTCGTGGTTTTAGAACTACCATATTTGTAAGGAGTCTTTATTATTCCAATAAATTACGTAGACATAAAATTAAATTCTAAGTATTGGTATAATGTAAACTCAGAATTTCTAGTCTAACGTGTTGTTATATTAATAAACATAGCAAGTAGTGTTGGTTCCTTTAGGTATTTAGCTAAAAGAGTTTATTTCGTAACGGATGGGGCACCAAACTGTTACGTTTATCACAACAATCAATCGATTAAGGGATTTTCTGCAACGGGTGAGAGCTAGACCGAATTATTTACGGTTAAAGGGTTTCTTTGTGTGTTCTAAAGGCTTCCCGTGGCGACTTGTACACAAATCGACCTTTTCTTTATGATGATGGAGGCGTTTTTTTGGGAGAATAGAATAGAATAGAATTACTCTTGTAACGAAAATCGAACCAATATGATAATAAAATCTTGTTTATTCAACAATCGCAAGCATAACGGGACTTATTGATACAGCCTGTTCAGAGAAAAACTCGATACTAGAAGTTAATTCAACAGGGCTTATTTACACGGCCTGTCTAAGAAAACAAAATTTATTCCACAGGACTTATTGATACGGCCCGTTCAAGAAAGCAAAATTAAATCAAAGAAAATAACTGCTTATTTTAAGTGGAGGAGCATCCACTGAAGTTTAATCAAAATAATGGTGTATCCACAAGTAATATTATTACTACAAGCAAGCACTTTGTTATTTTATTAGATTAAAGCATGTCTTCTCAGAGACTCAAGTACGCTTCTATATACAATTTTAAATTACTATGCTAATCCTACCGCTACGCTAATTCTAAGGTTAGGAATTTACATCGATGGTTTCTTCTAAAACGATCAAGCAATAATCGCTTGATGTCTTTCAATTGTCAGATAATTGTCGTTCTTTTGATAATCACTATCGTTACGTGCATTAATATTGAAGAACAAAATGTTCATTCATAACGGAATATTCCTAAATTTGTTTTTCCATATAAATTACACAAGGCTATGGAAAGATTATCGTGTAGGTTATTATGGAAAGATATTCATGTGGAAATTAAGGGTCAAATTATGGAATCAAAAGATTTAATGTTACTTCGGTAACAGTAGATAGACTCGATAAATTCGTGAAGTTACTTAACTGTTGGTCTGTTTTCTAGAATATGGTCTCAACATTTTCAATAATAAATTTGCGCCATTATCGTTATTTTGCATCTTAGGTCGTAATCATTCATAAATATCGTACACAATATAATGTTCATGACTCCGTTCACCGAATGGTCTTTCGCCTGTCACAATTCTAAATATCTGTAGCTTCAGTGTATAGCTTTCCAGCTAGCATCTCTGGACCAATATAAGGAACTAATCCGTGAATTCTTGATTGATCAGCTGCACCAGTAAGCTCAAAAAATGTATACAATAATTAAAGTATTTTTTTTGATATGCATAATTTAGTTCGATCTATTGAGACATTAATATTCATTACTTCACACAACTCTGCCAATTCTAAATTTATATTGATCTGTAATATTTAAAAAAAATTGTACAAAAAATCTATAGTCACACTATATTATTTAAAATAATTGCATATTTATGAATAAGTAAAATAAAGCTTTATATATACATAAAGTTATAAAAGTAGATTAACAAAGATAATCCCCTGTCGCACTAAGTGTCACTCATGACTACCTTCATCATAATTATAGGTCCATCCAGATTTATCTGTAGTTACATGTATATTTCTTGATGACGTAGTTACACAGGTAGAAAAGGGTCAGTACACTAGGGGTGTGTGTGTGCAGAAACCTCTACAGGAATCTTGGGTTTCTTAATGATTTCATTAAGGTTCCATATTGGTGGAACCTCTAGATGGAACGACCAAAACTTTAATGGTTTTATAGTGAGTTCTGGTAACCAATCAGAAAAACTCAAAAGCAAAAAATCGCCAATAGCTCAAACTTTTATTAAGTAAACCAAGATTGGGTAACTAGTAAAAAATGCTCAGCTCGAAATTTTGTTTAAAAGAATATCTTAGGCGCTATGATTGTAAGTATAGGTAATCAACACTAATTGTATTAAACGAGTGTTATTAATTGATACCACTAGAAGAAAACGCTTTGGAAATATTTAAAGTTTTGGTCGTTCCACTGCTTTTCTACTTAGTTTTTCCTAGTGATATAAAATCGTTCCCAACCGAAAGCCGATGCTTTATTTTCTTGAGGCATAAATATTAATAATATATATTGATATTTTTTTGCTGACCTAGTCTTATTTATTATTTAATTCAATTATTATTTAGAAATTATATAACTAAACGCAAAGCATATAAACTATGAGGACACAAAGAAGTAGATTTAATTAACAGAAACTCACAAAATAATTCTATTCTCATCCATTATTATTTATTATTGCATATAAGTTGACAAACAATAAATCCAAAATTGCTCATAGCCAAAATTAAAATCGTATATATATAATACAGGTATAAAAGAGTTGGTACACTAGTGGGGTTTTTGGTGAATCTCTAAAGAAATTTCGAATTTTCTAGTGATTTTCTAGTAATTTTCTAATAATTCATTAAATTTAGGAAAAAATTATATAACCTCAACATAATCGCTAGGAAATTCGGAATTCTCTAGATATTCACCAACAAAACACTATTGTTACAGTAGTAACAATAATTTTATAAATTCAAGAAAAATTACAATTTCTAAAAATATTTGAAAAACAAAATATCTTTAAAAATAGTAAAATAAAAAGATGACAAAAATAACTCATTAGATAATATATTTCATTAATTAACACCTATCATTATCTATTTCATCATTTATTTCATAATTTATCACTTTTTATCATTTATTTTTATCATTTATTTTAGTATTTTCACTTTTTATCATTTATTCATTTATTTTATCATTTATTTTATTATTTTCACTTTTTATCATTTATTTTATTATTATTTTATTATTTATTTCATTTATCTTATTATTTATTTTATTCTTATTATTTATTTTATCATTTATTATTTTCCAATTATTTTTTATCATTTTTATTATGTTATATTATTAATTAGATAGTTATTATACTTGATAATATATTTTTGAAAAATGTATAAATAGAAATATTGTCTATTACAAACAAAAATAAAATTTTCTCTTAACAAAATCTTCTTTCAAATAATACTCACCTCTTTTAATTTTAATTGTACATATTAAAGCTTTAAATTATATTTTGCTAAACAAAATACAGTTATTGAATTTATGAACTTTGTATCATATTATATCAAACAAAATATTATTATTAAATTTATTGATTTTGATTAAATATTTTGATATTTGTTATTTTGAATATTTGTTATTTTTAATTTTGATATTTTGATATTTTTTATTTGTAAAAAGAAAGAGTCTTTGTTATTATTATTATTAATTGTATTATTTTAGCTCTAAAAAGCTTTATATAAATACTGAAAATTAATATTTCAAATTTTTTTTGTTATTTATTTTCTTATTATTTATATTTTTTTTCTCTTCTTTGATTTTATTCTTCTATAACTCTTCTATATTATTATTATATCTTTAAATTATTATAATTTTTATAAAATTAATATAGAATTTATAGTACTTATTAGAAGTAATATATTTTTCTTAACTTTTCATAAATTATATATAATATCTCAAAATTATCTGAGTATAAAGAATATTACAAATGTTAATTATTAATATTTTTTATAAATTGATAGAAATTTTATATCAGATATATATATTTATAAATTTTTATATTTCATATATAATTAATTATTTTATAACATATATTTCAATATTCAATAATTTAATTCTTAACATTCAGTGATTTAATTTAAACAAAATAAATAATATGATAATATTTTTCAAATTAAATTACTAAATATTAAAATATTATATTCTAAAGAAGTAGATTTATTTTTTTAATATTAACAAAAATTAATTTTTCAATTTAGAATATAATATTTTAATCTTCAATAATCTAATTCAAATAATTATAATATTTAATAAAAGTATTTCTATATTAATAATTTTTAATTAATTATATATAAATTCTTGAAATTTTATTGTATATTATATGTGTATTACAAATAGTAATTATTAATATCTTTTTATTTATTAATAAATTCTATATTAAATATTACATATTTATAAATTTTTATACTTTAAATACAATAAATTAGTCAATTTAAAATATAATATCTCAATATCTAGTAATCTGATTTGAGTATTCAGTGATTTAATTTAAATAAAAATATTATTATTTGATTTGTCAAATTTAGATAAATCAAATTATACTATTTTTACTCAAATTAAATTACTAAAAGTTAAAATATATATATTAAAATAACTGAATTATAATTTACTAATCAATTTTTTATTAGAAATTAATCATTAAAAATAAATTAAATATAATATAATTTTATTCAAACAAAAATAATACTATTTGATTTATTTAGTTAAAATAAATTAAATAATATTATTTTTATTTAACTCAAATTACAAAAGATCAAAATATTATATTTTAAATTGATTAATTCATTTTTGTTATATCAAAAAAATAAATATATTATTTTAAGATACAATATTTTAATATAGTTAAATCTCTCTATAGTTATGCCTATTTAGATTATATCTCTCTATAATTACTCTATTTTGCTTTTTTATTTATATATAAATATAGTAAAAAATTTTTTTATAGTCACATTCTCTTTATACTTATCAAAAGTTTGCTTTTTCAAGAGTGATAACTATAGAAAAAATTGATTATATTCAATTATTTGATTTAAATAAAAATATATTATTTAATTTGTCTATTTAAATCATATTAAACAATAATATTTTTTGTTCAAATCAAATTATTAAATATCAAAAAATAAATTATTAAATATTGAAATATATATTTGATTATATTTGTAATATAAAAGTTTATGAATATACAATATCTAATATAAAATATTTATTAATAATTAGTATTTGTGAAAGACTACAACCAGTTGAAACTCGACAAGATCTTGAAGAATCCAATCATGGAACCAGTAGATTTGGATCGACGAATAGTGAAGATATGATAACATACTTCTTAGACCAAAAAAAAGAAGATGACAAACCAGTTGAACAACGAAAATTAACTGACGAACAAGATCAAGCATTAAATCAACTGTTAGAAGAATTCGATGACATATTCGCTGCTGAACTCCATGAACTTGG
>CAJVPL010001182.1:0-15981 GCA_910591945.1 Ambispora gerdemannii | reverse complement strand
TCGCGTAGAATCGCATTGTTAATGAAAAACCGTTTTTGTGTGATCACCGTTAACGTTATTATTTTTAAGAGTTTAAGGCTTTTATCTAGAAAAAGCGACGATTGTTAATAATATTTTTAAGAGTTTAAGCTTTCACCTATAAAAAGCAACAAATAAAAGAACCCTCGAACACTCACCTGAATCACACAGACTCTCTCTCTTCCCCCCAAATCAACATAATCAACGATATCCGTAGATATCGGCACAGGCTCTAGATATCGAACAAACATAATAATCTCTCCCAAAGACTTGTTGCGTTATAAATCTCTCAAATCGCCCCCAACCTAACGAAACCGCAACAATATGTGCATTCAAAAATAGTCATCATCGTGATTCACGAGCTAGTATTTCATTGTTCAGAAAGTTTCGTCATAGGTTTCGTCATTCGTCACAGACTTATTCAAAATGATCGTAACGAAAGGTTTCGTCATCGTCAAGTATCATTAACCTAAACTTAAAATTTAAGTCTGCTGCGAACAAATTTTTAGATACTTACCAAACATTCATCTTGGACAACAGGGTGCATATTGAAGGTCAAATTTAACAAGCACTGCCTTCTTATTAATAATTATATAAAAGTTATATTTTGGAATTCTATATATACCTGTTAAGAATTAAAAAAAAATCATTTACGAACTCAAATAAAGAGGAGAAAATTTTAACCGGTTCACTCGAATATACTTGTTTGCTGCAAAAGGAGTAGCACTAATATACCATTATAAGAAGCAGAGGACGAAAGCATTTGAACTTTAATTTTATCGCTATCAAGTGGGAAAGGATTTTCCGGCTTAGGATATCGATATGGATAACGATAATCCATCAGCAAATCAAATGCTATCGCTATACGTCCAAAAAAAATTTTACAAAAAATTAAATGGACCTATTTATTACTTATTAAAATTCCAATAGTAGAAACAAAGTCAATGATTAAGGGAAGGAAATTCATTTTTCCGCGCCTAATTGCATAGCGGAAATGGCCGAAAGTAATAACTTATAGTACATGTAATAAAATAATATATAATTATACAGAATAAAAATAAAAATGGTAAAAAAATATACATGTCAGGGGAATTTAGTAATTATAGAATGTAATGTTTCTCAGAGAAAAAAAATCCAACCACGTTCCAAAACATAATTAAAATCGTCAAATAAAAAATAATGAATTTAAGCCACCCAGAAACTCCCGATTCGTAAATTTCATCAAATGTATCGTCGCTTTTATCATTTATATTTATGATTACGTGTTTAGATTGTGCATTTGCATCTCGTACTTGTACTTGATTACATGTACTTCTATCATCGTCAACTTTATTATTTTCTTCTTGACAAAATTTTTTGTTTCTTCTTATTGTCAAGTTTATTTGATTTGGTTCCGTGCTGATAATTTGCGCGTAGTCATAATTTGACTCTAGAAATTCTTTGACAAGTTTTTGCAATTCTCCAATTTGGTATATCTTGGCGTCAATAATGCCGTTATCTTTGTTTTCTATGCAATCCGTGTCATTATTATTACTTGTAGACTCGTCAAATAAAAATCTCACAGACACGGTCGAATGGAGTGTTGGTGCAACTTTAAAGAAAGGAGATAAAATTTCCTCAATTCTGTCAATGTCGTGTAGACGTAGATGATCGTCTTCGACTTTACGTTTAAGTTTTAAAGAAATAATTTCTTTGGTCATATTTATTAGAGTGCGAGTAGAACTTAGTAAAATACTTTTTAGTTATTTTGAGCAAACACTGTCTTTTATTAAACTTTTGAATAACATGTTTTTTGAAATTTTATTCGAAACAAAGAAAAAAACACTCTGCGATTTCACTCGACGCCACTTTACAACAAAGAAAAGCATGCATTCGCTGTTATCCAAAAATAATTTATTTCGGCAGCAATTCAAACTTTTATTTGCTGTGGAATTGTTGCACACGTTCTATTACAAAGAATGGAACATAAATCTTATTTCTGGGGAGGAACAAGTATGCAAATAATAATGTGAAAGTTTGAGATTTATTTGAAATTTTGTGTTGAATTACAATTTATTGGTAAGAACATAATGCAGATTTTTCGTTTTAATTTACACAACTCTTGATAAAATTTTAAGCATAAAATTTCCCCCTGTGAAAATGCTAAATTTAAAAAATAATATCGATATGCTTTGATTTTTATACATTGTTAATACGTACTGGTACATATTTAGCATCGGCAAATTTTTATTCCAGAAATCCTGCATTAACGTTAATTAGAAAAACAATGTGGCAACACATTTGATTTCATAATTGTTACACTTGCACAAATTAATATTGACGTTAACGTTTGCTCATTGATAACGATATACGTATATAGCTTTTTAGCTTGTGTAACTAACAAAAGAATTTTCAAAGATGAATTCAAGAGGATTCCGAAGTTCGGAAGTTCGATTCGTTTGGAATACTAGGTTTATCGTTATTGTTATGGTCTATTTATTTCAGATAATTTTACGAAGTCAATTTATCTTTATCATATCTTACAAAATATAAACAATTCTGCTATTAAAAGCATTGCTGCACGTCTTTAAACACTTCCTAATCAATTATCATTATGAATTTCCTATTGGCACACCCTGTACGACAAAGTTTATCCATAGAATCCGTTTTTGTACTTTCAATGTCTACTCTTACCTAATTTTGATATATGCATGAAACGATATGAATTAGGGAGCTGACCAGAAATTACGTGATTAAGTGAGAAGGGGAGGAGCTATCTCAGAAATAACGCTTATGTAACTTATTCAGTGTTTAAAATTGGTCTGCGCAATCTGCATTGGAGACTGGTTGCGCAGGTATTTTTTCAAAGAAAAAAACAACACCGCAGAGTTTCTGCATATTTTTTGCACGTGTCTTTTTGTGCGAATATTATTTTTTTTTTGATATGCGGTGGCTTAAAAGAGTAGTAGTTATTTGTGCGGCTTCATTAGTGCAGATTGCAAATTTTTTATTTAAAATTGCATACTGTAAATACAACTCTTAAAATCTGCATATTGTGATTTTAAAAGTGTGCATGTGTATATACATGGAATTTAAAAGGAATTTTAAACACTGTACCTAATAAATCAATTACAAATCGAATGAATCATCTGAGCATATGCTGAATACCGGAGGGGTGAAAGGGATCCTTTATACAGAGGTATTCTCGTTTCAATTACTGAAAGTAACGTTATAATATTAAACTTATACAAAAACACACATTCACTTATCCGAATCATATACGCATAAACACGTAAATTGCATACGGAAAAGATTGTCCTATATATCATAGAATAAACAGACTTTTACTTGTTTATGCGTCTGGAAACGACACGTTTACGGACGTTTGCAAATGCATCAGGTTTTCCGTATAGTTTTAGACATTTACAGGCTTATCGTTATAGGGATTTGCCATTACACGGACACATTTAATTAATTTCAAAAATTAAATTATGATAATTCTAAACAAAGTTAATCGAATTATATAATTTGCAGATTTGATAAATACCCAAGTTATCTAATAAACTAGCAAAATTCTATTTTTTTTAAGGTACCCTGACACATTTACAGATTGCATATGTTTAAGGAGTTTGATATAAAAACGACAAGCAAAATGAATATCAATATTTTCGTGAAATGCTACCGCTACTACATGTATATACGTACATCTTCCGCTCTAAATTTATTGGTGCCTGGATTTACTGACTAAGTATAGCGATGGGGTTCATATTACATGTATTAATGAATTTAGCAATATTTATATTTTGTGCATACATAACAAATACGTAGAGAGGAGATCACATTACTTTTAAAAGATGAGTGATCATGCCTAACATAGAAATTAATAGAGTTAATTCCATTTTAGTTCACCAATCAATATTTTTCTTTAAGATTTCGTCGCTATTGTTGATTTTCTCGAATAATAATGAAAAATACATATAGTATCAGGGAATATACATTATTTAAGATTAACACGCTCATTCAATTCATATAAAAAATTAGAATTAAATACTTTCTATTAAGAACAAATAATCGAGTACGATACAAAAGATACATGTACCAAACTTGCATTTATAGAGATTCCTGATAATAATGATTTTTTATTATGATTCGCCAGCGGACATTGACAAAATTATTTATTTGATAAATTTTCATGAATTTGCGGCTATAAGCGTTGATTTTTGTGGCATGCAATTGATTCACACAACATGGAATAAAGAAAATGAAAACAATTCTTCTTTTCACACAACAAAAACAAAAAAAGATGACCATCTATTGATGTCCGGCAAATAACTACATATGCACTCCATGCAGCTCATTCATCGTCCATTTTAGGATATGTTTACATACCAAAAAACGGTTTTCTAAAAAAAAATAAATTATTGTTTTTATAATTTACATATCTTTGAAACATACACAAAAACACGACTCTAGACTTATAAAACAAAACCAGATAATGATTGGAACAATTATTTAATTTATAGTGCATCAATAAACAATCAAACGATATTTGTTTGAACGTCAATGATTTTCTTTTTTGCATGGATTAAAAAACATGTTAGAGACAAACTTTAAATTCATTGTAGACTGATTAAAAAGAGACGAAAAGAACACTTGGCATCCTTAGTGTTTCATTAAATGGATCTCGCGTCTATGCCATAAATTCCTTCATTTATATATGCGTGTTTTTACTTTAAACTATATATATATTCAATAATTTTTTATATAAAGCAGACTTTGATAGAAATTTTTCTTTACTTCTTTCCAAATTTCTTTTTATTTAATAACAAGAAAAACCTAAAGAGCTCCCTGATAATTCGTCTTTTATGTAAATTCCTTAAAAATGCTTGAAAATATCGATATCGATCTTGATCTTGATCTTGATAATCTTTTATCTTTTAATTATGAAGCGCAACAACAACTTTATTATCATCATCGTCATCTTATTCAACCACATCATATCGAAACCTATCGCAAGGTTAATACTAATAATGAAATATCATTCAATGTGGATGATGATTTATTATTTTCTTTATCAGAAAATGATCAACAAAATTATTATTGCCATCTGCCTACTATCACTTTCAATAACAATAATAATAATAATAATTTCATGAACAATGGAATTTATGATAATTATCATAATAACAATAATTTTGATAATAACAATAATTGTGATGATTATAATGATATTTCAGCTTGTCAGCAATTTTTTATCCCCTCCACTTCAAATGAAACTAATTTGGATCAGAAAAATCTGCAACATCACCATCAATCCAATCCTCTTTCAATTCCTACAATCATAAATGAATATTTTGAATATGATAATTATCATCATATTATTTACACTAATATTTCTCAAGACCTTAATTATAATCTGAGCGATAATAGCAGTTATAATGCTCATAATCACCAACAAAAATATAAAATTTATAAAGAAATAATTACTCTTACGCGACACAACACTGAAATGTTGATAACGACGCAATTTCTAAACCAACTTGTAACAAATGAAGATTATTATAATGATGCCAATAATAATGACGATGCAATTTGTAATTTTGAAATTTGCAATTTTGTTTACCAACAAAATAATTTATTTACTGGGTAAATAAGTACCAAATAGTTTTTTGAAATTTTTGTGCTTTCCATTTATCTTGAAACTTATTATTTTAATTACGAATATTTTCAAGGTTTTTTATTGGATTTATTAAATATAATATAATCAATATTACATGTTTATTTGATGGTTTTATAACTGATTTCATTATATTTTAATAAATAATGTTTCCCTTTTAATATCGGATACTTGCTAATGCGGAAAAATAAACAAATTAAAGTTATTACGTCTTGACAAAATGTTTCACTTAAATCTTTCTAACTACGTAAACATGTATTTCTTAATTTGCACAATTATCATAACGATGATGTTGATTAAATTTTAACGTGCATAAATACAGACCTATAATAACATGAGATATTTCATTTTGGTACATGCAAATATTAATTTGCTACCTTAAACTTGGTCATTTTTTCTTTGGTGCGACAGATTTTATTCTAAACGAGCAGCAAGGACTGTGAAATACATACTATTAAACTCTATCACTACTAACATTAACCCTATAAAAAATAATCAGGCAAAAATCCGGGGTTTTTATTTCCGAATTTGTTATAAATTTAATGAAAATCGGGTTAAAACGGAAAAAACTGGGAAACAAAATTATCCGGTAACTTTAGAACGTAACATAATATCTCACGATTCATTAATCCAATCCTGACAAAAATACACCAACCGATTCGTCAAACCAAATGGTGATATTATTGTCCGAATTGGACTCGTGAATGATGAGATATCAAGTTCTAAAGTTACTGGACAAATTTTTTTATTTTCCGCATTTTTAAAAAATGGAGTAATATCTCATGACTCACTTAACCAAATTAGATGATAATAAAGCCACATATTTACTGAAATTTAGTGTGGAATTTAGCCTGGCGAGTCATGAGACTTCATGCTTCTAATAAAATGTACCAAATTAAAATAAGTTTTTTTTCAAAAAATCAGCAATTTTGGAACATGATGAATTATCCGACCATTTTGTAAAAATTACTACCATTAAATTCATCAAAACTAGATGAATTTAATGATAGTGCGTTTGGAAATAATGCATTTATTTTAATTCTGAGCAAAAATTTAAAATGGATCCAGTAATTTTGGGACGAGATATCGATATCTCGAAATCTACAGGTTAATCCAGATGAATCACACCATTCGATTCGCCAAGCCTAGGCAAATCGAATGGTTTATTCTAGAACCTGTGGATTAAATTTGTGGATCACGAGATATCACGTCCCCGTTTTTTCCATCTTCCTCAGGAAATTTTATAACAAACCTGTGGTTTTCCAAAACTAAAAAAACCCCCGAATTTTTGCCTGATTATTTTTGACAGAGTAATATTCTATTAAAAGAAGAAACATTTTATAATCACAATAAATTTCTTTTCCATATAGTTTTTATCGTTTCTATTGAATTCAAAAGCCAATTTTTTCACTTGTCACTTTTTCCACTTCGTTTTCAATTTTGATAAAAGATGATCTAGCTTGGTTTATTTTGGAAAATCCATGTTTCAAAAAAGCCCGTTGAAAAGTGTATTAAAAAATATATTTTTCAAGATTCACTTGCTTTATATTTATAATACAAATTTCCATTCTAATATACTGCAGCTTGTTAGTATTCAATAAAAATTTTATTTTGGAACATATACCGCAAAACTGTATTCACCAAAATTTTTATTTATAGCAAACAAATCAGTTTGTAAAAATTAGTTTTTGGTACGGTGTTCAGAGAGATTTGTGCATCTAACATATTTGATAACATATTCATGGGTTCTATGAATTTATTCTCAATGACATGCAGATACTTAAAAAAAATCTATACCCTAAGTTCATTTTCTAATGAGTCCAGGAAAATTAATTTCGATTTTACTATGCAATAACTTTAAATATGCAAATATATAAATACAATATTGATATTAGACCTTTTTACTAATTGAAATTTAAATAAAACAAATTTATCAGATAGATATAATGCAAGTTTTAATTTTAAATCATTGTATCGATTAAGTAATTTTTTAATTTACAAATCGTATAAATAAAAAAAGCATATAAATCGTAATTAAAGAATAAATCTCCGAAGTTATAAATAAAAGGCATATAAGCTGTATTGAAAGAATAAATCTATAAATAATAAAGCATATAGAGTGTATTGAAAGAATAAATCCTCTGAATTGCTGACAAATACGTAGTATATTTATTTATAAACTTCTGATTATACAACTTTCAAAGAAATACAATTAATATTAATATTGAAGAAATTCAACAAGATTTTGCAAGGTAGTTGTTGTTTATGAATTACGATGACAAATTAATCAACCCTAAGAAAGTTTACCGTCTTTTATCATGCAAGATCCCAGCCGGATAAGTATCAGCAGAAATGGTTGTAAAAATTGAATGGCACCTGGCATATTATAGTGTGTAATGTACCAAAATTTTCCGAGCACAAAGAACATACAAATGCTGATCATTGATGCTTTTTATAGATTAGTAGAGTTTCTAAATACTCATTTTAGGACATAATACGTATGTATCTCGACATCTAGTGATCCAATTTGAGCAAAAATATCACCATTTGATTTGTCTAGTATATTGGATCACTAGACGCCCTAAAGTGACCGATTCATATTTGTCGATCAATTTAGAGATCTTGATCCAATTCGAACAAAAATAATATGATGCGCACCATACCATTCGATTTGCCTAGTCAAAACGAATCAGATCACTGGCGATCGAGATAACACGTCCTAAATTGGCTGATTAATTTTTGTTAACTCCAAAAAAAGAATCTGACGTAATATTTCGACAGCCAGTGATCCGATTTGAACAAAAATATTACCTTGATTGGGCGAATCGAATGGTTGTATGTTTGTTCACTGAACGCCAAGAATCAGATTATTGAATGTTGAGATGTGTGTTATGAAATAAGAGATCATACATGTACGTATTTTGAACGTGAACATACAACACCCGATATAGAAGCTTTTCCAATCTATAAAAGGTACATGTGTCAACGATCAGCATTTGTAATGTTCTTTGTGCTCGGAAAATTACACATATGGGAGGTAGGTTACTTCTGACGAGCGCTATTATTATTATATACTCTTATCAAACAACCTACCCTAATCCTTACACCATATCCCGGATACGATTAAAAAAACATGGGCGGAACATAGCGTACCGGGGGCTTTGCAGGTAAAATACGGTATATATTTTCTTACAGATTTATTTCTTATTTCTACCTGTGCTGTCCAACATCCCGACAACCACAATATAGACAACCCATAAACCCGACAAACGAAATCTCGAACGCACGGCATCCCGAGTGCACGAAAGCCCGAATGCATTGCATCCCGAAAGCACGAAATCCTGTCCTGTTAGTTCAAAAATCCTCACAATTTAAATCATAATATTAGAAAAAGTAACACCGATGCCAATATGAATTTGTATATGCAATGCATATCGATATTTTAAATGTCAGGATACTGTGCATTCGGGATGCTGTGATTTCGAGATTTCATTTGTTGGGCTTATGGGTTGTACCAGAACTTGTCGGAAGTGTACACGATGCTGAAGTTTATGTTTCTTTTTTAATTGGGTGATTTCGTTGTTGACCAAGATAAAAAAGGATGAGGGATTCAAATTTTGAATCAATATTATCACACCCCTATGGTGCATAAAATCTAAAGCCATCAAATGTTTGTATTTTATAAAATGTATAAAAATCTTTACTAAGAAGTAAATACAAACTTTAATTCGTGAATATGATAGAATAGGCTTTTTCTGAGCATATTCACGGATTAAATTTTGTATTTACTTCTTAGTAAAGATTTTTATACATCTGTAAAATACAAACGTTTGATGACTTTAGATTTTATGCACCATAGCTATTGATTCGGGCTAAATTATTAATTTTTTATTTTTTTTGTAGATTCTAGTAATTTAGCCTATTTAATTATTTAGTCTAATTTAGACTTTAAGTCCTAAATTCCTAGATTGTCCTAAACCATTTAGCCGAATCACTAGGCTCTAGCTCGTATTGAGATATTCTTTGTGATAGTCTTTATGTTTTAAATTAATTATTTTGAGAATTCATTCTATCGCTTTTTTTTAGCAAATTCGATAATGATAGGGATTGGAACCCTGTCTAAAAATTTCACACGGAAATCCATGTCCTTTTGAAATCGGTATCCGGTTAATTTTGTTAAGCAAACTTCACCCAAATTTCACAAATCTGGATGAAGTATAATGTCGGCGAATGTATGACATAGTAAATCATCGATATAGTCAAAACGCGAATTTAATGGCAAATAAAACATTTAACTACGTATTAATAGAATTCAAGAAATTTAGAATATAAATCGAACAAAATACGTACTACATGTATATAGCATATGTAAACCAGATTATAATCCGGTTTATCAAACCGAGGTGTATTATTTTCGGGTGACACAGTTTGAAAAATCCTAACCTGGATTGTGGAACTGAACCTCTAGTCAAATATAATTTTATTACAGATCACAGTTGGTCGCCCTGTACAGAGGTTGTGACTGTATAAAGGTATTTTTGTTATGTTGCTTAAGCAGTGTTGTCAATTGTTTTTTGATTGGAATTGGAGATATAGTTTAAATGTCCAATTGGACATTTCTGACAACACTGTTCTCAAGTGATTGATCAAAATTATAGTAGCTATGTATTGGCTGCAGTAAAATTTTTATCTAAATTTCTTATCTATGGTCAATATTATTTTTGTGTATAACATAACATTACGTATGTATTACAAGTAATATATTTTATGTACGTGCATTGTTTACCGTTACGAAATCATCATTACTTTGTATCTGTTGATAATGCATTCAATATTTTATCTATTATTGATGCGCAAATTATATTATCCATAAATTATATGAGCCATAATTAAAACCTTTTTTTATTTTGGGACTGGTCATATTCATTTACGTATTTGTTATTTTTATTTGTACCAACTAATTTAATATCTCATCGTATTCTTTGCTGCATATTCTTCATTTGCCTTTGTTTGGCGAAATTATCACTATGTCCTTTTTTCACTCGTTCACTAGCGCTAGTACCCGGGATAAAGTTATTAATGGAATGGATAGTAATTATGATAAAGAAAAGATGATTTTCGACTCGGTTTGGTGCCTAATAGTTGTCATTTAGTGTTTCGAATGTAGAGATTTTCAAAAAAAAAAACGACTTGAAAATTAACTTTATAAACAATCATAAAAAATCAATGTCGTAATCTTTAATTAAAATCCAAGTTCATTCATATTATATTTTTTCTTTATCTAATGGAATACCAATTGCATGTTGCTGATTTTTCATAAAACCAAGGAACCAATGAACTAAGATTGGGAAAGCACTTTTTACATATACATGTTAACGGCAAGAACAGAGTGAAAAATTAGTTTTTCTGTAATACACGTACGTATTATGTGTGCATCATTCAATTTTTTGGGTTAAGCTTACTGCATGTATCGGTATACGTAATGTAACGGTAACAACAAATCATCAATGGTTCAAACGTTGGATATTTACTTTGTGCCAAATTTAGTAATTATTCCTCTACTTATCGTTATTTTATCGTTCTCGTTATACATGTACATTTTCTTTACACATTTGCGTGACATTGTGATGCCGGGTGAAATATGTAATATCCCAAAAAATAAATATTTATAAAGGATGCGCGCGATTCTGTATTTCTCTACTTTTCTCTTATTACTTGGCGTTTCTTGATTGAATCCGTAGAAACTAAGTAGAGACACTACTTAAATAGCATTACCCAACAAATTATTTCACCATGAACAACGAATCAAAACCGATATCCGAGAATGTAAATGATGATGGTTCAAAAACAGACACAATTATTAAAAGTGGAATTCTTCAGAACTTTACAACGATGAAGTCATCACATGAATATCCTCTAATTATCATATTTGAAGACCTCAGCCATGTCAAGGACAGCAACAATGACGAGAAAATGGTCTCGGATCAGCAAAAATCATCATCTCTTTACACAAATAACCGTGTTCAAAACAAATCCACAACAGAAGACACGTTGGTCTATCAACAATCACTAGTAGTGGCGGAAGAGATAAAAGAACAGCGACAACCACACATTCAGATAGATATTGAATCTTATTCATCATATACTTTTTTTGAAATATTTGATTGGAGATTACGCGACTGGATCAAATTGGTAGTTTTTTATTATGCTGCTATTTATATGGTGATCAAGTTGGTCTCATATCTGGCTATCACCGTTGCTTACGAGGAATAAGATATTATTTTATAATAAAATACATAAATAAATAGCACGCCAACATTTACCGTTACTATGTTCTGATACATGTCTCCGGACAAACCCCAATGTATGGAGTTTATACATGTAGATACAAATCTCTCTATATACGCATACAGTCACTTATACATATATAGCTGTACAAAAACATATGTATTGGATTCCTGTTTGCTTGCTTGCTAATATATATTGTTAAGACATAGCGATATATTTGTTGTTTTACATAAACATCCATCTTACCTATTAGATTTTTTGTTTAATTTTTTTGTCAACATTTTTTATACAAATAATATTTAGAGTTTCCTTTATATGAATAATCTATATTTTCGCCTATATTAACGTTTAAAATGGAATTAATAATTTATTTGCTGGAATTGCATAGTGCTGAATTCAAACAATGGTTATTTTTTTAAAAAATTCAGCTAACATTTATGCACCTGAGTTCATGCTGAAAGAACAACCCGTAGATTAATGTTTCTTTAAGGAGAGCAAATTGATAGCAATATTCTGTTCCAAACTTATCCATGAAGTTTGTTAAATATGCTAAGTAAATAATTCGCAGTGTAACAATAAAGAAAATTGATACCTCAAAAAATTGAGACGTTATTGTTTAAATAATACATATTTAAAAAGTGATATTATCATTTAAAATATAGCATATAACCAAAGAAATTATCTATTGATTATTTATTCAAGAATGAAAATTACTTTAGATTAGGAGCGATCTTAATCACAGAGTCGAAGCCATATCGATATCGATATACATGTGCGTATATTGGATTTAGAATCCTCCCAGCACTAACCCTTAACAATGCTTGCGAAAAACTTTATTCTTCCATAATATGACTTAGCGAAACAAAACATATTCGTTGGTAGCAAAGTAGTCATCTTTGTCAAGAACTTGAATGCTGGTTTTTAATTTATCACTCGTATTTTATTATATTAAGTATCACATATTTATAATTAAACATTTATTTGTCAAAGTTACTTATGCACAGCAAAATACGGTTGTTGATCTCCCGCACCAATACAATTGCCAAAGTATTCTATTGAATACGACACCCGGGCAAAATTTTTTTATCCAACAGTGGAGTTGATATTTTTACTATAAAATTAGCTTTAGAGAAGTGCCGCGAGTTATGGCGCATAACATCTAAAGTCATCAAACGTTTGTATTTTATACACTGTATAAAATACAAACGTTTGATGACTTTAGATGTTATGCAAAGGGAGTGAGTAATATCTATGGTTTGTGTTTTTATGTATTGTTACGTCGGTCCTAAAATTATCCGAATAAGGGGTTCTCGCAACGTGATAATGAGCTAGACTAAATTATTTACGGTCAAAGGGTTTCTCTGGGTGTTCTAAAGGCTTCCCGTGGCGACTCGTACGCAAATCGACCTTTTCGTAACAATAGGGGTGTTTGAAATAGAATCACTCTTGTAACAAAAATCAAATCGTTATAAAATCTTGTTTATCCAACAATGATCAATATGTTTACAAACGTGACAGGACTTATTGATACGGCCTGTCCAAGAAAAACTCATTACTAAAAGGCAATTCAACAGGACTTATTGATACAGCCTGTCTAAGAAAACAATTCAAAAGAAATCGACAGCTTATTTAGAGTAGAGGAGCATCCACTACTTGCAATTACTCACAAGATTTAAAGTTAGACCAAGAAAATAAAATAATATTATATTCACAAGTAGTATTACTATTACGAGTAAGAACTTTGTTATTTTATTAGATCAAAACATATCTTCTCAGAAGCTCAAGAATGCTTCTTTATACAGTTTTGAACTAATACGCTAATTTTAAGATTAGTGTTCTACATTAGTGCTCTGAACGGATCGAGTCAAGTCAGGTTTGGGCATATTCGAACTTGTTCTGAGTATAAAAATTAAAATATAATAATACCCCGGGGTTAACATTTATGCAACCTGAATTCGACCTGATTCGTCTGACTTAAATGACTCGTACTTTCACTAAAAAAATAATACAATACAAAAATCAATTGCAAATCAATTACAATTCAATTTAAGAATGTAAACTAACTAGATATATTTATATTGTGAATATAATCAGATATTAATTACATTAATTCAGTTTATATTTTTCTTTTATACTTTATGCTCACCAGGATTTCAAACATATACATACATGAATTATATCTGTTTTAAGTTTATATCTTTTATCTATTATTAGATAAGTTTCACCAGAAAAAACTCACTCTACTGGAACACTTGTTGCTATATTAAAATTAATTTATTAATTAATATTAAATATTCATAAAATTACAAACTTTTTTTTTATCTGTAATTGCAAGATAATCTCTTGCTATTATTGCTAATTGTGAAAATTCCATTTCGTGAAGCTATATATAAAAGTTGAATTATTAAATTAAATAGATTAGATAATTATTAAATATATATCTTTTATTAGAAAGAATATTCTGATCTTGTATTACTCTAGATATTTTTAAATATAGTTTCACTTTATTATTATGAACTTTTTTTTATTTACCAAAAATATAATCTAAAAGTTCATCATTTTTATATAATTAATATAGTCCAGTGCAAAAATATTAATATATCACTTTGCTATTAATAAAAAAATTTTTTCTTTTAAAATTTTAATTTTTTTATCAAATATAATATTTAAATTATATTTATATAATTTTTTTATTATATATAAACAAAAATAAAAAATTTTATTAATTAATAACTTTTTGAATTTGATTAGTTTAATTTTTTATATAATAATTTATAGTTATTTTTTATAATTTTTATATAGTAAAAAAAATTCAAATTTTTAGACTTTAAAGCTTAATTCTCAATAACTGGTAACTCAATTTTGTTAAAATTTAATATATATATATATAACTGTACTTGCTTAATATAGATTTATAAAATAGCATATTCATAAAAAAATATTAAAAATCTATTTTTTTAAAAAGTTTTGTCTTATTTAAGATTTTATTAAAAGATAATAAAAGAATAAAAATAGTATAAATAATTAGATTAAAATATACTTTTAATAATGTAAAAAATAATTAATTTTTAATTAATAAATTTTATACTTATAATTAAAAAAGTTTTACTTTTACTTTTTGGTGTATTAACATTTTTCTACTAAATCATATTATAAATATTAAGAACTATTTTTTTTAATATAATAAATAAAATTTTATATTCAATTATTATTAATATAATAATTTAATTTTAATCATAAATTAATTAATAAATTAACTTACCAATAGCAATTATATAAATATTTATATTATTTGTTTTTGTATAATATAATTCTAATTTTTTAAATCTATTTTAATAATGATTATTATATTATTTAAATTATTAAATTTATTACAATATATTTTAAGTTCATTAATTAGATAATTATATATTAATATATTAATATAATAGAGACAAGAATAGAATATATTATAAATAAAAGTATTTTGATAATTTAATAAATTATAAGAAATTAATTAATTTTAAAAATTTATAATTATTAATTAATTATTTTTAAAACAGATATAATTTCTTCAATTTTATTTTATTCATTATTAATAAGTTCAAACTTTTAAAGTTTTTTATTTAAATTTGTAATTATATCTATAGTACTATTATCATTTTTATAAAAAAATTTGTAATTCTTTAATTATTGATCAATAAAAATTAAGATATATAACAAAGAACATTAAATATTACATCATGTATCTCAATAATGATCAAATTAATTTGCTCCTTTATTTTTACATTGTATTCTATTACACAATTATATTTATTATATCATTATCTTTTTGATATTTAGATTGTAATATCTAAATATTAATCACATTTTTGTTTTATTTTCTTTTACTATTGTACTAAAATTATTTATTCTTGTATTTTTTATTATAAAACTTATATTTTTATTATTGGTTTATCTCATCTATATCCCTATTACATTTATTTTTATCTTTTTATTTTATTATTTTTAGCCAATTATTCATATATTAATTTTCTTTT
>CAJVPL010001181.1:0-15991 GCA_910591945.1 Ambispora gerdemannii | reverse complement strand
TCGAACTTCGAACCTTTCTTGAACTCAAGCCAAAGTCCGGTTCGAGTTCGGTTCGAATTTCGAACCGAACTCGAACTTGGGCAAAAGTCCGGTTCAGTTCGGTTCATAGGAACACTAGTCATTATTTAATTAATTGGGTACTAAATTGATTATATCAACAACTTTTCATTCATAAACTAATAATCAAATTGAAAAATTAAATAGAACTTTAAAAGAAATACTTAGAATTTTTATTGCATACAAACAAAATAACTGGGATGACTGTCTAGCTACTGCAGAATTTGCTTATAATAATAAACAAGCATCCACTCAACATATTTTATTGAATTAAATTATAAACAATTATCTTATATATTCATCATTATTAACACTAATAATAAAGTAACAGTCTCTCAAGAATTCTTGAAATACCGGAATACTATAATAAAAATAGCAAAAAATGTATTAATAAAAGCTCAAAATAGATAACAAAAATATGCAAATCAATATTGCAAATTTGAAAAATTTAAAATTGATCAAAAAGTTCTTTTATCAACTTGCTTTATTAATATATTTATTAATATATTTATTAATAAATAATAATCAACAAGAAAGTTAAATACTAAATATATTGGATCATTCAATATAATTAATAAAATTTTATCAATTGTATACAAATTAGAACTTTCAAACAACATAAAAATACATCTAGTTTTTCATATTTCACTATTAAAGTTATATAATGAAGATGATAAATTTGATAGACCAACATTAGCACTAGCTATTATTATATTAAATGATAATAAAGAATATAAAGTTAAAATTATTCTAAAAATGATTGTCAAAATAATATCATCTAATTAAATAATTTATCAAAATTAACTTGCTAAAATTAAATTCAAAATTATTTTAACTTATTTTATTAGTAGTCAAAATTGTTTTCTGAAATTATTTGAATTCTACAAATTAAAACAAGCATTTCTAGATGATTTTTAAGTATTAATTAATATAAGCAACATAACAAAACTAAATTATTTGCTGAAATATTATTTTTTCTAAAAATAATTTAGGAAACCATCTTTAAAATATTCTAGATAAGTGTATAGTAAGAAAATAACTACAATATCTTATAAAATAAGCTGGATATTTTTTATATAATTCTACTTGAAAATCTTTGAATAATATCAAAAATGCAATAAAAAAAGTTAAAGCTTTTGAAAAAGCGTATTCTTAATACAATTTGAATATTATTTTTTAAGAGAGAGAGAGTAATTGTAACAATTTTTAATATACTCTTGTATCATATTCATCATTTTCAGTGTTATATTTATTATTTTTTGTATAACATATAAGAAATTAATACAAATCTACATTAATACTTCTTAATATTTTGCCAAATAGATTAAATGTAAAATATAGATCACATTATTAATTTAGATACACTTTGTTTTAATTTCTTTTATTTTTATTTATTTTTTTATTTTATATTCATTATTTTTAATTTTGTATTAATCTTTTATTATTATTTATATTTTATATATATTTAATTAAATATAGCATAACTTGAAAATGTGTCATCTTTAAAATTAATAATTTAGAACCAATTATTCTCTATTTTATTATTAATTTATTTGTAATTTGTTAAATATCAATTATATATTTAAATGTCTTTGTCTGTACTATATCTTTTCATTATTTAATAAATAAAAAATAAGCTTTATTAAAATTAAAACTGAAAACTATCTCAATTGATATAATTTATTTATAATAATTAATAAATTTATCTTAATATTACTCATATAAGAAAGTATTCTTACAATTTATCTTTTATTAATTTTTCAACATGTATTTCTTATCAAAAATATAGTAATATTATTTTTATCCAATAGTAATAATTCATATTTTTATTCAATTATTTTTTATTTTATTATATTATTTTAATCTATATTTTATTATTATTTAATTATATCAATTAATTTTATATTAATTTATATTCTAAATCTTATTGGTACTTTAATTTTATCTCTTGTTATATCAATTTAATTAGTGACATATAGATTTTACACAAATATCTTTCTAATATTATATAATAATTATTATATTTCAACATGTTATAGATTTATATTTTTATTAATTTCTCTTTATAATTTATATAAATAATATAAATCAGCGTAACTTAAATTCACTATATATATAAAATATGAAATTGACTTGAAATAAACTAAGAAGATTATGTCCTGATTTTAATTTTTGTCTTGTCTTTTTATTTTTGTTTTTTTTGTTTGTTTTATTTTTGTTTGTTTTATTTTTTTGTTTTTTTATTATTTTTCTTTGTCTTCTTTTTGTTTATCTTTGTTTTACTTTTGTTCATTTTCAATTATCATTACATCATTTTTTATCTTTTATAATATACTTTTAACTTTAATTTATAGTATATACTTAGTCTTAGTATTATTTTATTATCACTTAAATATATTTAATATTTATTTCATATCTATATTCTTGTTAATTTTTTATTATCAACTATCCATTATTATCAATTATATCTTTCTGATTTAAAATTTGCTGTGAATATAGTTACTATTAATCATTTCTAAATTTTCTCATATATAAGAACTAAAAATAGTAACAATATAAGAAAAAGTTTGAAAAAGTATTAGAGTTATACAAAAAAAAATAAATAATGATAACTTTGTAACAAATTTTAATATCTTGATGAAACTCTTCATAAAGATCATTTGTGAATGTGAAAAGACTTTGCAAGCTTATAAATAGCAGAATACTCAAAAATTAATAAACAGCAAAATCACCTTTTGATTGTGTTAATTCTAGTTTATTGCGATTTATTTTCTTTTTGACAAATAATAATAATAATAAATATAATAATAAACAAATAAGTACACTCAGTGAACAAAAGTCTGGAGTTAGGTAATGATCAATATATATTTGGTATGACTTTAATTGCTTATTGCGCGATAAATAAAGATTTAATATAATTATATATTGATTCGTTAGAAAGCTAAGATTTCGGGCTTTCAAATAAAGATAAAAAAGCTATATACATCTACAAGAAAATGTAAAAATTTTAATAGAAAAATATAATAAAATTGAAATTATTTCTCTATATTAATAAAATTCTTAAGAAATATTTCTCTATTTTATGATAAAATAAAGATAAAAACCTATATTTTAAAATAAAAAGAATTTTTAGAATCAATTTTATAATTAAAGTGATTATTATAATTCTTTATAAAATTTAATAATAAAAATCTCTATAAAATATAGATTTTTATCTTTATTTTATCATAAAAATAAGAAATATTTCTTAAGAAGTTTAAGAATTTTAATATAAAGAAATAGTTTCAATTTTATTATATTTTTCTATTAAAATTTTTACATTTTCTTGTAGAGGTGTATAGCTTTTTTATCTTTATTTGAAAGCCCGAAATCTTAAAGTCACAAATATATATCGATCATTGCCCGATTCCAGACTTTTGTTCACCGAGTGTACAAATATATTTAATTGACTTTAATTGTCATTATTGACTTTATTATTACCTTTATTGTCATTTTGTTCTAAAGATATTTAAGGGTCGGTATCAGATCAGGAATCACATGATCCGACACTTTTTTCTTATAAATCGTAAATTAACATTGACAATTAATAATTACCAATAGGGGATATATGTATGAGTTGTAGCGAGCCTTATTGAGGAGGTTAGTAATAGTAAAGGAGTTGCTGCGCAATAAGACGTATCGGTATATACGATAGAAAAGATTTAAAAGTTTCTTAAATTATAACCTGATACAATTTATAAAAAAAAAATAGATTTGTGGTTATAGATAATACTTTGGTTTTCTACTCGATTGTGTAAGCAAAGGCTCTTCAATCCTTCGTTCTCCCTCCCCCCTTTTTTTTTTAGAAACTCTGCAATATAAAATATATAAATTCCTGCAAATACGGCGCCTGTCGTGTTTTATCAAAATGGAGAATATTTCTGAATCAACACGTAAAAATTCTAATGATAGCAATTTTCCTTCGCCTTCTAGCAAAGAACCATATAATCCAAAAGCTTATAAACCATCTCATTCCCTCGCACCTCAAGATAATCCTGGTGAATCAACGAGTTCCAAAATAATAGGATCTAAAAATAATGACTACATAAGAACATCGGTGGATGATGATGACGATAATAATGATCATAGTCAAAGTAATAATAAAAATTTAGATGAGGATTTGGAGATTGGTGAAGGAGGAAATAAAAAAGGAGGCTCCGTTGAAACAACGCCATTACCAATGTTCCCGCTGTTTGTGTTGAGTATGGTGATTTTGAGCGAACCCATGTGTTCGACTATTATATTACCATTCGTGTATTTTATGGTAAATGGAAATAATTGTCGATTTACTGGCTTATTGATCTATCATTTATATATTCACTATTATTATTGATTTTATTACTTATTAGGTTCGAGATTTTCATTTAACCGACAATGACAAAGAGATCGGTTTTTATGCTGGTCTAATAGGTAAAAGAAAATTTACTTGACGCTTTTTATTATTATGTTTTTTCTTATCTTTATACCATTCTACATTCGCGCATATAATATATATATATTTCGTATAGCTTCATCTTTTTTCTTTGCTCAATTCTGTTGTGCAATTTTCTGGGGTTACATGTCTGATAAATTTGGTCGACGTCCAATTTTGCTGCTCGGATTGCTGGGTAACATTATAACTTGTGTATCATTTGGAACAAGTAAAACTTTATGGTGGGCACCCCTCTCCTAATATATTATATCATTATTAACAACAATTATAACAAAATCTTTTTAATCTATTTTTATAATCAATGCGTCTGAATTGATTAATTTTAGGTGGGCTATAGGCTCCAGAAGTCTTAATGGTGCTTTAAACGTAAGTATATATAATTTTGAAATAAAGGCGAATTTTACGAATATATTTATTGAGTTATGTAATTGGAATTTTAAAAATAGGGAAATGTTGGGGTGGCAAAAAGTATGCTTGGTGAGATAACAGATTCTACAAATAAAGCAAGTGCTTTTTCACTGTTTGGCTTAACTTGGGGTCTTGGCTGTATAAGTATGTATCTATCCTCTTATGAAGAAATTTGTTATACCCATTAATTAATATTATTTTTTTTATTTGATGATGATATTTATAAATATAAAGTCGGTAAGCTATCATGTCTCGTGATTATTATATTAGGATACTATCGAATCGTAATATTTTCAATCTTTAACTTTGCTTTATAATTTATTGTGCATTCAGGACCAACCATTGGTGGTTATTTGTCGCATCCTGCTGATCATTTTCCAAGTATTTTTGGCAATGAGTTTTGGAGATATTATCCATATTTGTTGCCGTGTCTTGTTGCATCATCAGTTTCAGTTACTGGACTTGTAGTTGGATATTTCATGTTACTTGAATCGCATATTCCTAATCAGAAATCTGAACACAAGCCTGAGAGTGAACCGTTACTTAATAAGAAACATAATAATCGTTCGGGTGATGTTGAGTCTTCTTCGTCGTCATATGGCACTATTAATCCTCTCAGTGGTAAAATAGACGGGCGACAGGATCATAATGAAACAGACTGTGATAATCTTATGAATAAATCTATTGTAGGGAAATGTAGTGGAGAAACGTGTATCACTGACAATAATTCAACATTAAGCAAGAAAAGTGACGATAGTTCCATAGTAACACCAACGGATAATCGGAAATTTCGTCGTATTTTACGCGACATATCTCCTGCTATTCCACCTCTCATCTCCTATGGGATGTTGGCTTTTTTGATAATCTTTGACGAAGTATATACGATATTCGCAGTAACTCAAGTTTCCGATGGTGGTCTTGGCTATCGAGCTCAGGATCTTGCACTCAGTTTAGCAATTATGGGTTTCCTTACTTTAATCTGTCAATTTGTAATTTACCCGCCACTCGTTAGAAGAGTTGATCCCATGCAAATGTTTCATATCGCGTGGTTTCTTTGTATTCCTGTTTACATGACGTTTCCATTAATAAACACCCTAAAACGGTCACTCAATTGTTATTTCGAATCTGAGAAAGGTGTTATCGTGTGCCCTGATCAGGGAGATTTAACGAGTGAACGTATAGTTTGGTGTGTATTACTGGGAACATTGGCTCTTCGTTTCCTTTCGAATGTTATCTTATTTACAAGTATTACGATTGCGGTATGTAGATATTGTTAATTAATTATTGGGGAAATGCTTCTATATGTATTTATGCGTCTAATGAAATTTTTCTAATTCGACACATAGATTTCAAATACTGTTTCACGAGAAGTTCTTGGCACCGTAAATGGAATAGGACAAACAACAGCATCCCTTGCTCGTGCTATTGGACCCGCGTTAGGAGGAATTCTTTGGGCTTGGTCTTTAAACAATAATCTCAAATTCCCATTTGATCGACATTTTGTCTTCATTGTGATGAGTATAATAGCGTTTATTGGATGGCTACAGAGTTATAAGATAGCACGCGGGTTGTTCAAATTTTAAATCATTTCTCTTGCATGTTAATAATATTTTATTTATAATGGAGGTGATTTCCCTTTATTATGAGGCTTACCACCTTCACCTTCCCCCACCCCACCTGACATAAAATATTGGGGATTATAACCTGATATCCGCTGTGACTCCCTCCCCAAAAAATCAGGTGATAAGAACACTTCGTTAAGCAAAATTCTCTTGTAAATTAAAATTAGTTTAATTTAATTTAATTTAAAACTTTTCTGCTTGAAAAATTACGAAAACTTGTAAATCAGCTCCTAATAATTTATTTACATGATTGCTAACTAATAACATGAAAGATGCAATCAATACCTCCAGACAACTATGAATGAGTAAATTAAAGATTCATTATAACAAACTTGTCAACTTCAGATTGACTTTTCGTCACGGATAATTTATATATATATATATATAAAAGTAACGGACGTATAATCTTCAACGCTCGCGTTGTCGTGCTCCTGCGAACAAATGATAGTAAGGTAAGATACATGAATCATTGACAAGGATATCATTAAATTCTTTTGCGAACATGAAGGATCAGAACTGCTAGAAATTTTGAGTTAACACGTCAGCTAAATTCCCGGACGTTGCAACTCGTGCCCCCTACACCTTAGCATCCGACGGTCGACGAAAGCATTGCCCGCACTATGCCAGCGTCTAACCTAGCGAATGTCAGGGCACCAACATAACCTTATGTGAAATCATCGGTTTCGTTAATCGTTTACGAGTGCCGAACGGTCGACGACTAGATTGCATAAAGGCATTGCCCCTGTGTCGAAACTAGCGAAAATGTCCGGACGGACCTGTGTTATGATTAACTACACCAGTGATAATATAGCAGTATCATCATCTCCGATAGAAGTAAATAACTATCGTTTTTGCTCACCCGGGACATCAACGAAAACCGCTTACAACCGCATTCTATCCTTGGTGTTTACAAAATTCTATGGCGGGGTGGAGCTTATCGTTCATTATCGTTATACCATTTCGGGAATATTTTGGGGGATGACTTTACGAGAGGTAAAAAGTTATTCGCAGAAGGAGGTAAAAAAAAAGGTAAAAGAGTTATTCGCAGAAAGAGGTGAAAAAAGGTGAAAAAGAGTTATTTGCAGAAGGAGGTGAAAAAAGGTGAAAAAGAGTTATTCGCAGAAAGAGGTGAAAAAAGGTAAAAAAGAGTTATTCGCAGAAAGAGGTGAAAAAAGGTGGGATGGGGGGGGGTATATGAATGTTTTTGCATAGACACTATCTCACGATACGTGTGAATATTACCGATCATTTTATCATGACTACGTGATACGCGCTAGATACGCGCGTATAAATGTACTTGAATAATCAGTCCGAAATACAAACCAATAAGGATACGTAAATTTTTTATCAGCCCGGCAAAACAAATCCGATTCAAAGAGATGAAAAAAGTGATATTACGAGAAACCTAATACATAAATCTGTTTTGGACTATTAATTAAAAATATCGGGAAGGCAATTTTACATATAATTTTGTTTTCTCACCCAATACCTTATCCTTACCATGACTCTAGTCCAAATTGGGGGAAAGATTGATTTTAAGCTTAGAGTTGTGATCAAGATTATATAAAATTGCCTCAAGTACATTTGTACGCGCGTATCTAGCGCGTATCACGTAGTCATGATAAAATGATCGGTAATATTCACACGTATCGTGAGATAGTGTCTATGCAAAAACATTCATATACCCCCCCCCATCCCACCTTTTTTCACCTCTTTCTGCGAATAACTCTTTTTTACCTTTTTTCACCTCTTTCTGCGAATAACTCTTTTTCACCTTTTTTCACCTCCTTCTGCAAATAACTCTTTTTCACCTTTTTTCACCTCTTTCTGCGAATAACTCTTTTACCTTTTTTTTTACCTCCTTCTGCGAATAACTTTTTACCTCTCGTAAAGTCATCCCCCAAAATATTCCCGAAATGGTATAACGATAATGAACGATAAGCTCCACCCCGCCATAGAATTTTGTAAACACCAAGGATAGAATGCGGTTGTAAGCGGTTTTCGTTGATGTCCCGGGTGAGCAAAAACGATAGTTATTTACTTCTATCGGAGATGATGATACTGCTATATTATCACTGGTGTAGTTAATCATAACACAGGTCCGTCCGGACATTTTCGCTAGTTTCGACACAGGGGCAATGCCTTTATGCAATCTAGTCGTCGACCGTTCGGCACTCGTAAACGATTAACGAAACCGATGATTTCACATAAGGTTATGTTGGTGCCCTGACATTCGCTAGGTTAGACGCTGGCATAGTGCGGGCAATGCTTTCGTCGACCGTCGGATGCTAAGGTGTAGGGGGCACGAGTTGCAACGTCCGGGAATTTAGCTGACGTGTTAACTCAAAATTTCTAGCAGTTCTGATCCTTCATGTTCGCAAAAGAATTTAATGATATCCTTGTCAATGATTCATGTATCTTACCTTACTATCATTTGTTCGCAGGAGCACGACAACGCGAGCGTTGAAGATTATACGTCCGTTACTTTTATATATATATATATATAAATTATCCGTGACGAAAAGTCAATCTGAAGTTGACAAGTTTGTTATAATGAATCTTTAATTTACTCATTCATAGTTGTCTGGAGGTATTGATTGCATCTTTCATGTTATTAGTTAGCAATCATGTAAATAAATTATTAGGAGCTGATTTACAAGTTTTCGTAATTTTTCAAGCAGAAAAGTTTTAAATTAAATTAAATTAAACTAATTTTAATTTACAAGAGAATTTTGCTTAACGAAGTGTTCTTATCACCTGATTTTTTGGGGAGGGAGTCACAGCGGATATCAGGTTATAATCCCCAATATTTTATGTCAGGTGGGGTGGGGGAAGGTGAAGGTGGTAAGCCTCATAATAAAGGGAAATCACCTCCATTATAAATAAAATATTATTAACATGCAAGAGAAATGATTTAAAATTTGAACAACCCGCGTGCTATCTTATAACTCTGTAGCCATCCAATAAACGCTATTATACTCATCACAATGAAGACAAAATGTCGATCAAATGGGAATTTGAGATTATTGTTTAAAGACCAAGCCCAAAGAATTCCTCCTAACGCGGGTCCAATAGCACGAGCAAGGGATGCTGTTGTTTGTCCTATTCCATTTACGGTGCCAAGAACTTCTCGTGAAACAGTATTTGAAATCTATGTGTCGAATTAGAAAAATTTCATTAGACGCATAAATACATATAGAAGCATTTCCCCAATAATTAATTAACAATATCTACATACCGCAATCGTAATACTTGTAAATAAGATAACATTCGAAAGGAAACGAAGAGCCAATGTTCCCAGTAATACACACCAAACTATACGTTCACTCGTTAAATCTCCCTGATCAGGGCACACGATAACACCTTTCTCAGATTCGAAATAACAATTGAGTGACCGTTTTAGGGTGTTTATTAATGGAAACGTCATGTAAACAGGAATACAAAGAAACCACGCGATATGAAACATTTGCATGGGATCAACTCTTCTAACGAGTGGCGGGTAAATTACAAATTGACAGATTAAAGTAAGGAAACCCATAATTGCTAAACTGAGTGCAAGATCCTGAGCTCGATAGCCAAGACCACCATCGGAAACTTGAGTTACTGCGAATATCGTATATACTTCGTCAAAGATTATCAAAAAAGCCAACATCCCATAGGAGATGAGAGGTGGAATAGCAGGAGATATGTCGCGTAAAATACGACGAAATTTCCGATTATCCGTTGGTGTTACTATGGAACTATCGTCACTTTTCTTGCTTAATGTTGAATTATTGTCAGTGATACACGTTTCTCCACTACATTTCCCTACAATAGATTTATTCATAAGATTATCACAGTCTGTTTCATTATGATCCTGTCGCCCGTCTATTTTACCACTGAGAGGATTAATAGTGCCATATGACGACGAAGAAGACTCAACATCACCCGAACGATTATTATGTTTCTTATTAAGTAACGGTTCACTCTCAGGCTTGTGTTCAGATTTCTGATTAGGAATATGCGATTCAAGTAACATGAAATATCCAACTACAAGTCCAGTAACTGAAACTGATGATGCAACAAGACACGGCAACAAATATGGATAATATCTCCAAAACTCATTGCCAAAAATACTTGGAAAATGATCAGCAGGATGCGACAAATAACCACCAATGGTTGGTCCTGAATGCACAATAAATTATAAAGCAAAGTTAAAGATTGAAAATATTACGATTCGATAGTATCCTAATATAATAATCACGAGACATGATAGCTTACCGACTTTATATTTATAAATATCATCATCAAATAAAAAAAATAATATTAATTAATGGGTATAACAAATTTCTTCATAAGAGGATAGATACATACTTATACAGCCAAGACCCCAAGTTAAGCCAAACAGTGAAAAAGCACTTGCTTTATTTGTAGAATCTGTTATCTCACCAAGCATACTTTTTGCCACCCCAACATTTCCCTATTTTTAAAATTCCAATTACATAACTCAATAAATATATTCGTAAAATTCGCCTTTATTTCAAAATTATATATACTTACGTTTAAAGCACCATTAAGACTTCTGGAGCCTATAGCCCACCTAAAATTAATCAATTCAGACGCATTGATTATAAAAATAGATTAAAAAGATTTTGTTATAATTGTTGTTAATAATGATATAATATATTAGGAGAGGGGTGCCCACCATAAAGTTTTACTTGTTCCAAATGATACACAAGTTATAATGTTACCCAGCAATCCGAGCAGCAAAATTGGACGTCGACCAAATTTATCAGACATGTAACCCCAGAAAATTGCACAACAGAATTGAGCAAAGAAAAAAGATGAAGCTATACGAAATATATATATATTATATGCGCGAATGTAGAATGGTATAAAGATAAGAAAAAACATAATAATAAAAAGCGTCAAGTAAATTTTCTTTTACCTATTAGACCAGCATAAAAACCGATCTCTTTGTCATTGTCGGTTAAATGAAAATCTCGAACCTAATAAGTAATAAAATCAATAATAATAGTGAATATATAAATGATAGATCAATAAGCCAGTAAATCGACAATTATTTCCATTTACCATAAAATACACGAATGGTAATATAATAGTCGAACACATGGGTTCGCTCAAAATCACCATACTCAACACAAACAGCGGGAACATTGGTAATGGCGTTGTTTCAACGGAGCCTCCTTTTTTATTTCCTCCTTCACCAATCTCCAAATCCTCATCTAAATTTTTATTATTACTTTGACTATGATCATTATTATCGTCATCATCATCCACCGATGTTCTTATGTAGTCATTATTTTTAGATCCTATTATTTTGGAACTCGTTGATTCACCAGGATTATCTTGAGGTGCGAGGGAATGAGATGGTTTATAAGCTTTTGGATTATATGGTTCTTTGCTAGAAGGCGAAGGAAAATTGCTATCATTAGAATTTTTACGTGTTGATTCAGAAATATTCTCCATTTTGATAAAACACGACAGGCGCCGTATTTGCAGGAATTTATATATTTTATATTGCAGAGTTTCTAAAAAAAAAAGGGGGGAGGGAGAACGAAGGATTGAAGAGCCTTTGCTTACACAATCGAGTAGAAAACCAAAGTATTATCTATAACCACAAATCTATTTTTTTTTTATAAATTGTATCAGGTTATAATTTAAGAAACTTTTAAATCTTTTCTATCGTATATACCGATACGTCTTATTGCGCAGCAACTCCTTTACTATTACTAACCTCCTCAATAAGGCTCGCTACAACTCATACATATATCCCCTATTGGTAATTATTAATTGTCAATGTTAATTTACGATTTATAAGAAAAAAGTGTCGGATCATGTGATTCCTGATCTGATACCGACCCTTAAATATCTTTAGAACAAAATGACAATAAAGGTAATAATAAAGTCAATAATGACAATTAAAGTCAATTAAATATATTTGTACACTCGGTGAACAAAAGTCTGGAATCGGGCAATGATCGATATATATTTGTGACTTTAAGATTTCGGGCTTTCAAATAAAGATAAAAAAGCTATACACCTCTACAAGAAAATGTAAAAATTTTAATAGAAAAATATAATAAAATTGAAACTATTTCTTTATATTAAAATTCTTAAACTTCTTAAGAAATATTTCTTATTTTTATGATAAAATAAAGATAAAAATCTATATTTTATAGAGATTTTTATTATTAAATTTTATAAAGAATTATAATAATCACTTTAATTATAAAATTGATTCTAAAAATTCTTTTTATTTTAAAATATAGGTTTTTATCTTTATTTTATCATAAAATAGAGAAATATTTCTTAAGAATTTTATTAATATAGAGAAATAATTTCAATTTTATTATATTTTTCTATTAAAATTTTTACATTTTCTTGTAGATGTATATAGCTTTTTTATCTTTATTTGAAAGCCCGAAATCTTAGCTTTCTAACGAATCAATATATAATTATATTAAATCTTTATTTATCGCGCAATAAGCAATTAAAGTCATACCAAATATATATTGATCATTACCTAACTCCAGACTTTTGTTCACTGAGTGTACTTATTTGTTTATTATTATATTTATTATTATTATTATTTGTCAAAAAGAAAATAAATCGCAATAAACTAGAATTAACACAATCAAAAGGTGATTTTGCTGTTTATTAATTTTTGAGTATTCTGCTATTTATAAGCTTGCAAAGTCTTTTCACATTCACAAATGATCTTTATGAAGAGTTTCATCAAGATATTAAAATTTGTTACAAAGTTATCATTATTTATTTTTTTTTGTATAACTCTAATACTTTTTCAAACTTTTTCTTATATTGTTACTATTTTTAGTTCTTATATATGAGAAAATTTAGAAATGATTAATAGTAACTATATTCACAGCAAATTTTAAATCAGAAAGATATAATTGATAATAATGGATAGTTGATAATAAAAAATTAACAAGAATATAGATATGAAATAAATATTAAATATATTTAAGTGATAATAAAATAATACTAAGACTAAGTATATACTATAAATTAAAGTTAAAAGTATATTATAAAAGATAAAAAATGATGTAATGATAATTGAAAATGAACAAAAGTAAAACAAAGATAAACAAAAAGAAGACAAAGAAAAATAATAAAAAAACAAAAAAATAAAACAAACAAAAATAAAACAAACAAAAAAAACAAAAATAAAAAGACAAGACAAAAATTAAAATCAGGACATAATCTTCTTAGTTTATTTCAAGTCAATTTCATATTTTATATATATAGTGAATTTAAGTTACGCTGATTTATATTATTTATATAAATTATAAAGAGAAATTAATAAAAATATAAATCTATAACATGTTGAAATATAATAATTATTATATAATATTAGAAAGATATTTGTGTAAAATCTATATGTCACTAATTAAATTGATATAACAAGAGATAAAATTAAAGTACCAATAAGATTTAGAATATAAATTAATATAAAATTAATTGATATAATTAAATAATAATAAAATATAGATTAAAATAATATAATAAAATAAAAAATAATTGAATAAAAATATGAATTATTACTATTGGATAAAAATAATATTACTATATTTTTGATAAGAAATACATGTTGAAAAATTAATAAAAGATAAATTGTAAGAATACTTTCTTATATGAGTAATATTAAGATAAATTTATTAATTATTATAAATAAATTATATCAATTGAGATAGTTTTCAGTTTTAATTTTAATAAAGCTTATTTTTTATTTATTAAATAATGAAAAGATATAGTACAGACAAAGACATTTAAATATATAATTGATATTTAACAAATTACAAATAAATTAATAATAAAATAGAGAATAATTGGTTCTAAATTATTAATTTTAAAGATGACACATTTTCAAGTTATGCTATATTTAATTAAATATATATAAAATATAAATAATAATAAAAGATTAATACAAAATTAAAAATAATGAATATAAAATAAAAAAATAAATAAAAATAAAAGAAATTAAAACAAAGTGTATCTAAATTAATAATGTGATCTATATTTTACATTTAATCTATTTGGCAAAATATTAAGAAGTATTAATGTAGATTTGTATTAATTTCTTATATGTTATACAAAAAATAATAAATATAACACTGAAAATGATGAATATGATACAAGAGTATATTAAAAATTGTTACAATTACTCTCTCTCTCTTAAAAAATAATATTCAAATTGTATTAAGAATACGCTTTTTCAAAAGCTTTAACTTTTTTTATTGCATTTTTGATATTATTCAAAGATTTTCAAGTAGAATTATATAAAAAATATCCAGCTTATTTTATAAGATATTGTAGTTATTTTCTTACTATACACTTATCTAGAATATTTTAAAGATGGTTTCCTAAATTATTTTTAGAAAAAATAATATTTCAGCAAATAATTTAGTTTTGTTATGTTGCTTATATTAATTAATACTTAAAAATCATCTAGAAATGCTTGTTTTAATTTGTAGAATTCAAATAATTTCAGAAAACAATTTTGACTACTAATAAAATAAGTTAAAATAATTTTGAATTTAATTTTAGCAAGTTAATTTTGATAAATTATTTAATTAGATGATATTATTTTGACAATCATTTTTAGAATAATTTTAACTTTATATTCTTTATTATCATTTAATATAATAATAGCTAGTGCTAATGTTGGTCTATCAAATTTATCATCTTCATTATATAACTTTAATAGTGAAATATGAAAAACTAGATGTATTTTTATGTTGTTTGAAAGTTCTAATTTGTATACAATTGATAAAATTTTATTAATTATATTGAATGATCCAATATATTTAGTATTTAACTTTCTTGTTGATTATTATTTATTAATAAATATATTAATAAATATATTAATAAAGCAAGTTGATAAAAGAACTTTTTGATCAATTTTAAATTTTTCAAATTTGCAATATTGATTTGCATATTTTTGTTATCTATTTTGAGCTTTTATTAATACATTTTTTGCTATTTTTATTATAGTATTCCGGTATTTCAAGAATTCTTGAGAGACTGTTACTTTATTATTAGTGTTAATAATGATGAATATATAAGATAATTGTTTATAATTTAATTCAATAAAATATGTTGAGTGGATGCTTGTTTATTATTATAAGCAAATTCTGCAGTAGCTAGACAGTCATCCCAGTTATTTTGTTTGTATGCAATAAAAATTCTAAGTATTTCTTTTAAAGTTCTATTTAATTTTTCAATTTGATTATTAGTTTATGAATGAAAAGTTGTTGATATAATCAATTTAGTACCCAATTAATTAAATAATGACTAGTGTTCCTATGAACCGAACTGAACCGGACTTTTGCCCAAGTTCGAGTTCGGTTCGAAATTCGAACCGAACTCGAACCGGACTTTGGCTTGAGTTCAAGAAAGGTTCGAAGTTCGA
>CAJVPL010001180.1:0-16011 GCA_910591945.1 Ambispora gerdemannii | reverse complement strand
TTAGCTTAGAATTATAAATCTTGCTTTTTTATTAGTTTTTGTGTTATTGTATTTTAAAAAGTGTTCACAATATTCTGAAAGATCTCTGTATTTAGAGTTATTAATGAATATTAAAAAAGGAAAATAAGATTCTCTAGTTGAAGCAATATAATATATATAGAGGATGACAATAATTAGGTGGAGATATGAACAAAAAAATCAAAACCTGATCAATATTTGGATCAAGATATTATTTCTACATCCTAAACAAATTTCTGATCAATCACTACTATAACTATAACAAATATGATCAAGTCAATTAGGAAGTAGCAAAAGAGTACAAAAAAAACAAAATCTAATTCAATATCTAGAATTAAAATCCTCCTACATCCTGAACAAATAACTAATCTATCACTACTATAATTATAACAAACATAATTCAATCAATTAGAAAAAGAGTAAATAATCAATAGTAGCATTCAATATTGTCACAGTTCTTAGAGAAACTATAAATATTGATATTAATCAAATATTGTTAATTGCTTTCAACAATTATCTGATGGAAAGAATGAAAAAAAAGTATGACTACAGTTAAACTTTAATATTAAAAATTTGTTTTATTATTATTATGATATATCTTTTTGTGTTTTAATTTCCATTTTAATAATAGAAATCAAGTTGTCTTAATGCATCACCATCTTTCATTGATTTCAAATATTGTTTAAATATTTTGTTTTCATCTTTTGTATTATTCTATAACTAGATCAAAGCTTACAAAAGAATCTGAAGATAACAAATAACATTTAAAAAAGCAATAGAATTGAAACTTTACTTATCTATCAAAACTTTATTATTAGTATCTACACAATATTCTATAGCAATAAAAAAATTGCTGAAAGTTATTGAACATTGCTTGTAAAATAAACTTTTCAAGTAAGTTTATTGAGAAATTTAAAAAAACTCGCAGACTGAGAAAAGTCAATTAAATAATAAGTAATATTATTATATTATAGAAAAAAAAGTTAAATGCAAATCACTAATGAAAATTAATAATTACCTGCATTGATTCTTTTTTTGCAGTCATTAATAACTTTGACTTCTAAGACTTGAAATAGAAAGTTAAATAATTTTTAAATGCTCACTAAAAAAGAATTTGCAAATTCAAAAAAGAAGATGAATGCTGTGATCATGATTGATGAGTTTTTTTTTATTGATTTCAATAAGTTCTTTTTCTCAACTTAAGTACTGATTTTGAAATCTTTGACATCAGACTTTGGGAGAAAATAAATTTTAAGAATATATATTGCTTTTTTAATAAATTATTTAACCATTTGATTTTGTGAAGCAAAATAGTACATGTACTAATGATCTATATAAATAATTATAGAATTAAATATAATTAATTATGTTAATATCATATTATAAGTATTAAATATATTTAGTCAATCAAATTGTAATAATTCTAAAATTATGTGATCTATAACAAAATAAAATGTAACAAATAAATTTATTTTATTATATAATTATTTATTTTATTATATAATTATTTAGTTTTTAAATAAATTTTGTTCTTATTATTATAATAAAGAAATTTATATATTTTATATTATAATATTATAAAAAATTCAAAAATATTTTTATTATTATAATGAAATTTTATTATTATATTATAATAATGAAATACAATTAAATTTCTTTATAATTATATTTATTTATAGTTATATCTTTTTATATTTACTCTATTTTGCTTTTCTATTTATATATAAACATAATAAAAAAATCTCTTTATAATTATATCCCCTTTATAATTATCAAATTTAGCTTTTTTGAGAATAATGACTATAAAGAAATTTGATTATATCATAATAATAAGATTTGGTTATATATTAAATAATAACTTATAATTTTAATTTTAAAAAATATTTATTAATAAAATTGAAAACTTTTATATGAAACAAAACTTTCAATTTTTATTATATTTTATTAATAAATTTATATATATAATTTTATAATTTTGTTAATCACTATATATTTGTTATTTATAAATATTAATTAATTATTTTAACAAAAAAAAATAGTTATAATTAAAGTTCGATAAATTACTATCAAAAAAAGATAAATAATATTAATATTAAATTAAATTAAGAAAAATTTTAATAAATAAAATAAATAATAAAATAATTATTCTTTTTATTTAATATTATAATTAATTATTAATATATTTTTAATTATATATATCTCTATACTATATTACTGAAAATTGAAAAAAAATATAGTAAAATATAGTAAAATTGATATTATTATTTTATATTAAAATTTGTTATTTTAATATAAAGCAATAATGTCAGTTTTTTTAATTTTCAGTAATATAATATAGAGATATGTATATATAATTTATAAATATTATATTATAATAACTAATTATTAATATTTATTTATATTTGAAATAAAAATAAAATTATAATTTTATTAATTTTATTTAGAAAATATAATAGATTAGTTAATAAATAAAAATAAAAAAATATATTAATCTTATTAAAAATAATAAATTATTAATAAGAAAAATATATTGGAATAAATTATAAATTATATAAATAAATAAATAAATAAATAAATATGAAATAAAGTCAGTAGAAAAAAACTAATAATAAATTTATAATTTTTTGCTAATTGAATTTTTAATTACTAATTATTAATTACTAATTAATCTATATAAAATAAGAATTTGTGAGATTTTTTATTATAAAAATAAGTATTTACAATTATATAAAAAATAATCTATATATTTATATTAATTTATTGAATACAAAAACTTATTTTTGAAAAAAATTAATTTATCTCTTTTTTACTAACAATCAAAAATAATACAAAAACACCAAAATTTATTAATTAAATATAGTAAAATACGGGTTTTCTCTTTATATAAAAGTTTTCAATTTTATTAATAAATATTTTTTTGCTTTAAAATTAAGCTATTAATATATATTTAAACATATATTTTTTCAATTTAATATAATAATTGCATATAAAGTCAATTATTCTTTATTAGTAAAATTGAAAACTTTTATATAAAAGAAAATTCACATTTTACTATATTTAATTAAGAAAAAAATAAAATACAAATATTTCAAATTATATATTTATTATAAAAATAAATATTAGTAAATAAATTAATTTTTTTAGAAAAACATCAAGAATATATTAAAAATTATCGATAATTATATAAATTAACTTTTTTTTTTTTAGAAAAACATCAAGAAATATATTAAAAATTAATTTTTTTAGAAAAACATTAAAAATTATCTATAATTATAAATTTATTATTTCTATATATAGTCGTGAAATATAGCAAAATTGTTTCAAAAAGATAGAAGTTTACTAGTGAATTTCTGGAATTTAAAAAAAATAAAAAATATTTTTTTTTGAATATTTAAAAAAGAACAGGTTTTTAATTTTTTTCCTGAAAGAATCTGGATATTTTTTTAATTTTTCTGATCAATTTACTTTGCAATTAAAAAACTTTGAGATTAAATTTAAAAAATTCATGTTATATATAAATTAATATTTTTTATTTTGAGATAATTTTATCTAGTTCCAATATTTTTTAGTTCCTTGCACCTAAAATTTAAACAATGAGGTGGATTTACTATGCGGAGAATAGGTAAAGTGACGACGACGAGTAATAGTCCTCAAAGAGCTTAGTTTGGAGTTTGTTTACGTTCAACCTTTTAGTTTTTTTACGTTGAATCATTAGTGTTAAGTTTATATTGCGTATAGACGTATTATGAAATGTATGTTTCTCAAAATAACTTTGAGTTGCGTGTTCGAGTGTCAAAATTCTGCATTCTAAAAACTGTTAAATTTACTCGTTGCTTTCTCCTAAGCGCCAACAATTTCTTTATAAATAAGAATGTTCTTTGCTACCTTATGTTATTCAATTATAAGTTAACGTCAATACATACATTTATAATTACTTTATCGTTAGCGTTAAAAACTATCGCTATATAAAATCACATGATAAAAATTTCGGGTCATAGTACCCCTGAACTCTATGTACTTGTATACTGAATTTATCTAATCGATGTGTATTACGATTAACTGTATTAAGTAAAAATGTTAGCATTAGTACTGAACAGGACAACAACATGCACGTAGTGTCATAAGAACGACATCGAAATGACATTACGTAAATGACATCTATTTTATTAAACTTTCAAGTGACAAATGACAAAATCGTTTGAAAAAATGGCCAATTTGCCAACAAAAATTTTCCCACGACCATTGTTTAATTTTTATTTATTCGAACCCTGCTACCTCTCCCTAAACAATCAAAAATGAAACTCCCTTTAGCGCTTGTTGATAACCTCTACAAAAAATCTGTTGTCACTATTGTTCAACGGAAGAATTTTTCTATGTCTCGATGGTATGCTGCACCGCTTGGGAGGTAAGTAACAAGAACCGATACCACCATCTTTCGTTCTTTTTGAATAATATCGATAAACGAAATTAATTGTCCCATCTACTATATAAAAGTCATGTTTCTAATAACGATCCAAAAATATTAGAGGAAGAAGAGGAAAAATTGTCAAAGGGTAAGATTTGATTTGATTCTCGACTAATACATGTAAAGAAATACAATTAATATCGATCGATCTCAATCAAAGGAAAAGTCAAAAGTAAAATTATTACCGCACCAGGATGGAATGAAGTATTGGCATCAGAAAGTGAAGCAATTGTTAGTACATGTATTGTTCGTTCGGTTATCTTGTTGGTTCAAAAACTGATTTATTTGATCATTCGTTTGATTTAGGTAAAAGCTGAACGTGGTGGAAATGATATTAGTGTCAAAGAACTTCAGCATCACACTATAAAGATTCTCCACGATGAGAAAGATTAGTGTGTGTAATGAATCTTTCCCATAGAATTTGATTCAAGTGAATAAATAGATATATGTATCATACTTTAAATAAAAGAAAATAATTTTCATATATGTTTATGTGAACACGTTAACTTTCCTTGTTTGATATATACGAGAAATCTAAATGTAAATAAATGTTTCGCTTTTTTTGAAATTTTTATTTTTATTTTAGATTTATATACAGATCAAAACTGGATTCATGTACGCCAAGCTAGCTTCGTCATTCCGTTCAGATTTTCCAGTATCATAAATTGCACTTGTATTATTTAATTACGGCGAATAGCTCGGACAATTTGGATTTTGAGGAAACGATCACCAAAGAACGAAACAATGCCAGTCCTACCGCAACACGGGATTCAATCTCTTATATGCGCACTACCGTCGAGAAAGGTACCGTTCGATATACTTCGAGTTTCAATGCCATTAGTGATTTACCTCACGTATCATATAAAAACGCCGCCCTAATACGACAGAAATCCATATCAAGACCGAGCCGAGTTCACAATTTTTTTCTTGATCCTCCAATGTCACCTCTGGAATACTGCAAAGCGTCATATTATATTCTTTTCACTGAGTCGCTTTATAACTTGTGGTCAATCACCTTCCCAGTAAAAACTGCAATATCTTTTAACCTTCGCGTTCGACGGATACACTCGAGCAATTGCATTATTAATAGGAACTTGAGAAAATGGCGTGTATAACTGCTTTTATATAGAAAATTGATTGCCGTATTTTATTGCTACATTTTTGTTTGTGTATGTAATTCCCACGCACAAACGCCAAACCCAATGTAAACTATAGGTAGGCAGATCTTTATTTGTAGTGATAGGAATGGATGGTTTAAATAAACATTTTTAGAGATAATGACAGAAGAGAAGAGAAAGAAATTAAAAAATTAAAGCTAACTAATGTTTAACTATTGCAATTATTGTAATTGTAAACTTCCTCCCATTTACATCATTGATATTCATCATGACTTGGAGTTGTCACTTGGTTCTTGCCTCGTTAAACGTGGTGCCTCTGCCCTGGGTACCGACTTCACGATGATGATACTGTTGCAACTTGACGTCTTCTTCGGGTTCGACCTCACGATACATTTCTTCATTTCGTACATCTTCTTCGGTTATTTTGAGCGCTTTTCCGGTTCTTTTCTTGTGAACTTCAGAAGCTTTTCGTGCAGACTCCATGCGAGCCTCTAAACTTCGATCCTATTACGCGTTTGCATTTTATAGAAATGAGAGTATAATTAGCATGTTTGCTGCACCCGGTTTATTGTTTCCTAATTGGTTGCAGAAGCGATCATCCCATTATACGTATAGAAAACTTACGCCTCGATGACTCGCTGCGATGAAGGCACGTTCTTGATTTTCTATTATAAAGAAAAGACAAAAAGTCAAACGTGTTTATTCAATATAGTAGTGTGGAAAATAGGACGACGAACCTTCGTGAGTTCGTTCTTCGTTACGTTTATGAAGGCTAGTCATTATGGTGTGTATTGTAAATACTCAAAAAAATAAAGAAATAATATTTTGTCCCGTAAAAATGGATTTTGATTAATGGAGTGTGATTATGTGTAAGATTTGGTGTTTGCTTGATTAAAAAAAGGGCTTGATGTGGGAAAGGTTTATATATCAATTTCACTTTAGTAAAAAAAACTCATGCAACAAATATGACATAAATTACAATCGTCATTGTAATTACGACATTTATAAAAATAAATATGGTAATAGTCGGTCAGTACGCCTTAAGCCTTAGCTCTTTATCAACACAATGCAGCAATATTCGTAGAGAAATATTTTTATTATGGATACTAGAACCTCGTGATGAATTCTCCCAAGATCATTTTTTTTAGTCATTATGATTAAAGTGGCGGTTTTTATTACAAGCTCATATTTTTTCCATATGCAGGCAGGTACTCTGTGACACATATAATAATTAATACGTCTTTCTGACATTAATTGAACTTCAAAATTCCTTAAAATTTGTCAAAGAATGTACACACGCATAGTCTTTTTATGATGTCAAACCTTCTTACGATTCAAACAGCATGCCGAAACCCAGACTGGAAGATATTTCCCGTAGACAAGGAGCGTTGTTACCACTCACTCTGTTGGCATACGAATTATTAATGTATTGATTATTTTTTTTCTGGTCGATAGCAAGTGTGTACATCTTTCATCATCACCTTGACAAAGAAAAAGGGAGTAGCAAGTATTTTACGACATGAAAAAACTGACCGTAGTAAATCATACAGGTTTACAGTAATATTTCGTTTACGCCAATTACAGGACGCTTTTAGAATAGTAAAAGGATATTTAATATTCTTTTTAGTCACCAGATCACTTTCAAAATTAAGTCATTCGGAGTCCAAAGTTTCTTGCGACCTTCATCAAAAACCTACTTTTGTAGAAGTTTGAGACCCCTATCGGCAGGGAGTCGAATTATATTTCGAATTACGTATGCCGATAGTCGGACAACACCACCACCATATATGCGTCCAATTACGACTATGATGCTTTACTAGAGGTTCGTTTATTACGACTATGATGCTTTACTAGAGGTTCGTTTATTATACTAACAAATATCGAAAGGGTGTCCCCAGAGTTGGCGCTTAAGCTTTCCTCATTGCAATCCGCGCCAAACAAAAACCCGCTCTTTTACCAGAAGCTAAAAAAACAAGTGTTCAATACGTGAGGAGAATGATCTGTGCTTGGTTCCTGATCACATGCACATGACAAACCAATAAGGATACGCAAATTTTTGATCAGCCCGGCAAAACAAATCCGACAAAAAAATAAAAATACGGGAAGCAGATGTCTAAATCTAACTTGAAGCTCTAATAAAAATGTCGGGAGGCAATTTTACATATAACCTTGTTCTCCACTCTAACCCTTACCCTAACACAAAACGATAAAATAGTTGCCGGCACACATATGATTTGCGCATTCTTATTGGTTTGTTATCATGTGATCGCGAACCGAGCACAGATTATAATTATGCGTAACTAAAGCTTTGCTGCATTGACGTTGGTAATTACGAGAAAATGGCTTCCACGAGATATCTTTGGATAACAAAACACAATTTCCAGCTCTATATATCAAAAGCAGCCATTTAAAATCTTCCAATTCTGTCAAGCTTCGTGAAAAGAACTACGACGACGACGACACTATTAAACAAGAAGACAACCTTGAATAATGTAACGTTGTGCAAGAATGAAAAGGACAGCAACATTACTTAACGTTAATTACTTGTGTTTCCACATATGAAAGTCACATGATAATACGATAGAGAATTCACAGGCAAGTGATTGTAAGACAGCGATATCAAAGGCGGTGAGCAATGGATACAATAACAGATGAAAAAGTCTTCATCTTTTGTTGTGACAATAGTTGTAGAATTTCAAGTTAATGATTTCACCAAGTCAATGAATCTGGCTTTTTTGGCGCGCACAACAAATGATTTTTTTAATTAAATAGTGAAGATACTTGCACATGTATTCAAGTTGAATTTAAACAGGTATCAAAGCGGCGTTTCACAAATATAAAAAAATGCAAAAAATTGTAGTTAAACTTTATCATTGATGTATTCCAAGATAAATTATATGTTTTCTTATTTTTATTTTAATATACATGTACAAGTGTAATATAATAAAGGCATATTTTTCTGCTAACTGTAACGTCAATAGTACGAACGTACGTAGTTACACATGATTGATGTACATGTATAAATTGATCATCAACAACAAAAATTTCTCACACATTTCGTTTTCCCAGTTTCATTTTGTTATGGAGCCACAAGAGACAGAACTACAACAACAACTAGAACCAGACCTAATAGTCGAACAAGAGCAACCATCGGATATTTCCTATTCACATAAAAGAAAAATATTTCAAGATCCTGAAACACTAGAACTACAAATCTTTGATGATAATGGCGATGGACCGCCCCAAAAATATTTGGCATTAGACGACGACAATGATAATTATTTCACGGATAACGAAATTGATCTAAATAACAGCAACAACATCAATAATGGTAATTTGAAGAAGGAACATCAAGGGTGGGTTAGTTAGTTAGCTTGGAAGGGAAAAGCATAAAATATTCATCATCTTTTAATTATATATATAGTCCAATAGCATGTCATCTACCACCACACTGTCAACGGCATCCAACCGAATTTCCATCGATTACCGCATTCGAAATCCACTATAGTTCACATCATCGTTTCATATGTAGCGAATGTCAAGCTGTGTTTCCGACGAAACGGTGGTTAGATATGCACTTGACAGAGTTTCATGATGTGTTGGCACAGATTCGTAAAGAGAACGGTCAAAAAATTGTAAGCTTGAGCTTAATCTCGAATTTTCATTGGTTGGTTTGATGTTTGCCATTTTTAATTGTGAATCGATGATTTTGTTTAAAGCACCAATGCTACGTTCAAGGTTGTCAAAAGTTCTTTAGTGCGCCGAAAATGAGGAAATTGCATTTGATTGATAAGCATCATTATCCAAATACTTTTGACTTTGGGATCGTGAAATTTGGACATTTGCCATTTAATGTTCGAATAGCGGAAGAAGCAAAAAGGAAAAAGAAAAGGCAAGTCATTAAATCAAAATATATCATAAATTAAATATATTGATAATAAAATTCTTAAATTATTGTTTTCACATCTTCTCAGAGAGAATGAAATGAAAAATAAAAATGAGAATCCCACAGCAGAACCAATTATAACCATCGCATCCACATCCACGCCTGCATCATCGGCATCCGTCGAGATTCCAATTAGGAATCATAATAAAAATGAAGACACCGATAAAGATGTTGAGATGTTAACCGAGTCGATGGCAAAGCTCACTATACCGACGACCATAAAATTTGGCCGAGATCAAATGCGGACTCGATTGCCATTCGGTATGAACCCTTCTTCCTCTTCGAAATCTGATAAAAAGAAGAAAAAGAAATTTGTAAAGAACGATAAAGTAAAACAGAAAGAAAAAGGAGACGAAGAGAAAACTGACAATATTGACACTGTTACTACAATTGGAATGGTAAACGTGTAGAGAAACAAGCTAACGATGGAAGGAGTTGAGAAGATGAAGGATCAGATATGAGTAAATGAGTTCTCGTTGTCTAAATATATATTTTATGCTTTTATAATTTATGTATAATTGATAATTTATATTATATTTTTATCAAAGTATCTAACACAATAATTTTTGTAAATGCCGTCGAAAAAATGGATAATATTCTAGTAGAATTCTATAGACCATTTTATCAATTACAAAAACAAAAACCGGAAAATCTCCAAACAAACACGCTCTAAGAAATTAAAAAGCTTTTTTTGTCCTTTTTCCAAGCCAAAATGAATTTCACATTATTTCTTTTGATCTATGACCTGTGCGCGAGACCAAATTAATATGCAGCCTTTGCTATTACATAAATTATGTACTGTGGTTGCAGAATGGTTACTGAGTCCGAGTTCTTTGTGTGCCTCTTTTTCTCATAGATCAAACGCGCGCGTTATAACCATGGAATTTATTAAATCAAACTTCGAATCAAAACACGATTAATAAATATCGGTATAAATTTAGTTTCTTTTATTTCTTTTATACCGAATGTTCAATTTTTTATTTTCCAAAGGGAATTAGTAAGCAGAAGATATTCACTCCCCTTCACACTCTCTTGCTATTGCTATTTTATTATTATACACTTATTTCCTTTCACTTAGGCAACAAATGGATACTAAATACAGTGATGTTTCCGAATGTGAATCTGAAGATAGTTTTACGACTGCTTTGGGTGTGAATATATTTTTTATTATCTCATAAATTTTGAAGATTCATCAGTCACGGTTTCATCGCATCACGTCATATATATTTCATATTAGCTGAACAACAGCTTCAAGGACGAGTAATCCCGCAAGGTATCTTTAACATTTAAATTCTTTGTGAATTTATTTGCACCTAAATATACGAATAATAATTCTTTTGAAGATACAAAAGCATCGAAACCGAAATTCATGTCGTCTTATCAACCACTTCAACCAGCCATCATCACTCAAAGAATTCAAACAGACGATCGAGTAGATTCACTCAAACAAGAAGACTTTGAAGTAATCGGAAAGTTGTTTGATGAATCAAATGATGGAAATGAAGAACTGGAGTTCGATTTTCTCGGCTCTTTTTCAGCTCAAAATGCTCAACTTGATTTAATCACTGACGATCGTTCTCTTTCTCTTGCTGCTACTACTTCTGCTTCTACTACCTTTAATTTGATCGATTTCGATATTTCCGATATTAATAAAGAGGAATCAAAAATTCACGCTGTTCCTGTCGACGACTTGTTGAAATTAAACAAAAATAATAAACAGCATCAACGACAGCAACTTGTCGCAGAGCAAAAATTACATGATAACGACATTCAGGACGACAATGATAACAACGATGAGGAAGATGGAAACGGAGACGAAAAATTGGATTATCATACGTTTGCAATTAAAGTTGATTTAATCGAAGCAGAATTGCATTATCGGCTAAATACTCGTACTATCAAAGCGGATTTCAGAGAAGAAAAAGAAGAAGGGCAAGTCGTGAAAAAATCAAATTTGTCGTTCATGTTTCAATTCCATACTTGCCATATTTCTCTGTTCTTGAATGCAATGAAGAATGAAGTGAGAATTCCGATGACAGAAGTGACAGGATTTGTACTTGTCGATGGGCGAGTAATTTCTGTACGAATGTTGCCAAACTTTCAATGTTCTGTGAGTAGCTCGCTCGTATTTAAATAACGATAATAGATTTATTTGACAATTTTAACATTTATTCCCTAATTTAATGAATAGTATTATTATCATCCTACAACTTTCCACTGCCCAAATTCTTCTCGCATGCCTGAAGATCCAACTGGTGGCTTAATGAATGGCACCTTGTCATTTCAACTTAAACCATGTGAATATGAAGGTTCGATAAAGTTGAGTATTGTCGAAATGGCGATTAACAAAATTTGGTACGAGCAGCATAAAATCAAGAATGAACCATTGGATTTAGATGACGTTAACGAAAAGGTAGATTTACTCGTTTCAAGTTATTTTGTCATTTCTATGTTAATCTCAACGAAATTAACCGAAAGAAAGAATTATATAGATTTACGTTACCTGCGTGACGCCAATCTCTCAACGAATCCTCTTATTCCCAAAAGATGGATCTTTAAGAGACTTTATTTCTAGTGTTCAAAGTCGATTGTCCATCACACCTTCTGTCATTCAGTATCGAATAACAGGTAACGGTAATACATGTAATCAGCATGTCGTGCAGAGTGAAGATCAATGGGTTGAGGCGAAGCGACAAGCAGTGAATGCTCATAATTTTGTTATTCCCAGGTTGCGCGTGCAGTTGGATTGAATGGTTTTTTTTAGTATTACACTAACTGACTGTTAATAGCTATTATATCAAAAGCACATTTTCTTTAGCTTATTAGCTTAAATGCAACAATCAAGGATGTATGCAGATGTTGAGTACGATCTTTGTTACCTTTTTCACATATTCAGCGCAATCGCATATAACCAAATAAAATATAGATTGTATTGATTATTGATAATTATTTCAATATTTGGAGCGGAGTCAGTAGAAAAGGGACAAATCTACTAGAGTAATTTGTTCCTTTTCTACTGACTCCAACCCATTTGATGTTTTTGTGCATATGATAGCTCACTTTGAAATTTGACTACACCGGATTGCACAAATCCTTGCAGTAAAGTCCACTTCAACGAAGGCCCAATTACAATAATTATGACCAAAAAAGATTTTAATTTGCAAATACAATATAAACTAACTAATATTCAAAAATAAGATTTGTGTAACTTTCTTAGCACATGATTAAATGTTTTAGTCAAAAAACCGGTTATAATGAACTCTGGATATAACGAAGTACATGTAATTCAAATCTCGATATAACGAAGTTTGAATTTCCAATAGCTTATAAAAAGTATAGTAAGATTCCGAAAATTTTTACTAAGAGCCCAGCCTCCTTTGTTATATCTAGCTTTGACTAGTGTTCGGAACCATTTAGCAGCTGGCTGGCTAGCCAGCCGGCTTTGTGAATTTGACAGCTAATCAGCTTGAAGACTTCAATGGATGGCTGGGACGGAGCTGAGCTACTAAGCTGAAAACCATACACACCTCTACAATATATTACCAGAAATTTCAAAAATGAATTTGTCACTTTGGAACCCCAATTCGAACAAAGATATTACCATTAGACTCGTCTCGGCTATACAAATCTAATGGTAATATCTTTGTTCGAATGGGATCACCGGATGTCGAGATATCGGGTTCCAAAGTGACTAATTCATTTTGGAAATTTCCGTAATATATTGTAGGGATGAAAAGAAATTTCAGAATGAGCAACAAACATATAATAAGTGTGCACAGCCAGTTGCTTAAGTAGATGGCCGAGACACACCAGCAGCTGGCCAAGTCGGCTTCTAGTTTTAGGGTTGGTTTCGAGCACTAGTTTTGACTGTATATTTGTTGGGATTTTTATTTAAAAGTTTGAACTTAATTAATGAAACTTCGTAGATTTTCAGTTCCTTGAGATTTTCAAATGATTTTGAACTGTGCATTCTTTAGGGATTAGGTTCAGATTTCTTGGTCAAAAATAAAGTCCTTAGTTAAAACATATAAAGAAGCTAATTAAAAGCCTGAACAAGAAAAATATCAATGCTTTTTGTTTCATTAGTCAGAAAAATCGAGTTTTGATTTATCATGCATTTGCTGCTTCATTTGTTAAATTATAATGACATAAAAAGGAAGCATAATTAAACATCGACTACGTATTTTTTTTCGAGAAATTTTAAACATAAACTGTTACAATACATTTATAAACTCTTAGCATATCTTCATATTTTGTATCACAAAGTGCAAATATAAAAGGTGCTTCCCAAAGAATTGGCATAATTTCTTAATAAAGTTCTTGATTGGCTTAAACAATTGAATAAAAATTCTCTGTTTAATTCCTTGACAAATTTCTGTGGATATTTCCATTTTTCAACTTTGAAATTTATTTTTTTGATATTTGCACACAGAATTCTTTATTAAAATAACACTTTATATAATTATGGGAACTAATTGTTAATATACATAAATTTTACAAATGAACCAATTATCATTATAATATGTAATATTAACTGGTTAACTAACTAGTTCAAATGTTTTATGACTTGACCTAACTGGTAGTTAACACAATGACTCATTGTAGTATATCAGCATCAAAAATATTTATTAGAAAAATTCTCAAAATTCATTATAGCTAATCTAAATATACTGAGATTTTAATTAATCTCTAATATAAAGGAGATCTATTATAAAGAATATAGAAGATATATAAAATCATTTTAAACTTGCTCTGTAATTTTGAAATTTCCAAGATTTTTATGCTCTGGATCTTTGTCAGACTGGATGAATTTTTATTAAAAATAGGTGTTTTGATTATTGAAGTTTTTTAAAATTGAATAAATAACAAAATATTAAGATTTTTCAGTTGCTTGACTTAGTAACTGAGCTTTAATTTCAAGTTAAACTCAGTAAATTATATATATTATAATGATATTACTCATCTATCTAAAATTACAAGTTAGTTAATTAAAGTTGATGTGATTATTTTTTTCTCAATCATAATTAAGTAAATCTAGTTACCTCTTAAATCAAAACATTTACATAATATGTGAATTTTGATTTAATAATTTGTATTGCAATCTTTTTTGTTTATCTAAAATAAGACAAAAGCAAGTTAATAGTTAATCTCTAAAAAAAAGTTCCCTTAAGATTGAATTAGTTGAACTACTTTATTTTCAAATTTGATAATTCTATCAGTATCTACAAACTAATATTTTATCAAAAGTTAATAAAAAAACTCTACTCTAAATAAGTCTTAGTAGAAAATCTATTTTAATTCTTTTGTTTTGATAATGAAAATAACTTCTAAAGTACATCTACTTGTATAAAGGATTTAACTAATAATAAAATTATCTAACTGATAGTTTAACCTCACAAATAATAATGGAACTTCTCTCAAACTAAATCATTAAGTAAGTTAATAAGCCTGATTATCTTAGATCAGAATATTTGCATATATTTACTCATGAAGTCAGAGAGAAATCAAGTTCTAGATACTCTTTTCTAGGTATCCTGCCTGTTATATCATAATAGATCTGCTATTCCAATATTTTTAAAGGTATCTCTCACTGAGATAGAGAATAATAAAATATTTTTATCTCGTATTCTATTCATGAAGCTGTTTATACCTTAGATTAGAATATTTACATATATTGGCATTATTTTCTGATATTTTTTTAATTCTTTTAAAGGTATCTCTTACTAGAGCAAAGAATAATAAAATATCTCTATACTTATATTCTATTTGTAATGCTATCCTTCTATTTTAAAGCAAATTATGTGATTAAAATTCAAAAAATTCAATGAAGAACTTTAACTGAACTGTTACTATCTTTCTTGAATGTGATAACTGCAATTCAAGCTTACTTTTTTGCAAATATAACAAGTATTTTTTTGTTTATATAATATATATAGAACATTTTAACTTGTTACACTCTGTTTTCACATAATATACTTCTTTGAATAATTAAAACTTGATAATAATTGAACAAATATAATAAATATTATGATTACTTTATTTTAAATATATAATAATTAGAGATAAAAAATAACATTAACCATGTACTTCACTATTATTATTTATTTATTATTATTTATTAAATTTATTAAATATTAATTAGTTTATTGTTATATCATTATTATAATACCATCATGTTCAAAAGATTTCGTGATTTAAATTACTGATTCAATTTCAAATTTATGACTCAATGATGTAACAATTTTCACATACTCTTGTAATTTCTTGTATCATGTTTATCCTTTTTCGTGTTATGTTTATCATTTTCTTGCATAACATATAGAATTTAACACAGATCTACATTTAATACTTCTTAATGTTGCGCTAATTAGATTAGATATGAAATGAAGATCATATTATTAATTTGGATACACATTGTTTTTAATTACTTTTATTTTTATTCATTCTTTTTCTTTTTCTTTTAT
>CAJVPL010001179.1:0-16052 GCA_910591945.1 Ambispora gerdemannii | reverse complement strand
GCTTTTATCCTTTAAAATTATAATAACTGACTTACTGTGTGTTCATTAGAAGAATTGATTACTTTGTATTTTCTTTTCTGATCAATAATAAAGATTCTTGATGAATCTAAATTACTTCTTGATGAAGTATTCGTTAAAGTATTAAAGAACTTTTGTGTTCTACCTTTCTTACAAAATCTTTTATAAATACTCTGAATTCTTCATGAATTCATTTAGTTCTTGATGAACTTCTTTTATCTTTTAAAATACACTTTATTCTTAAAAGTTCTTTGTGAACTTGTTAGATTCTTTGTGAATCTTTTAGTGCTTAGCTAACAAATAATGGTATTAAAAGATTATTTCATATTTTGCTTATTCCTCCACACTTTTTCACACGATACAATCATTACTTACTGTTCTAGTAAAGATCTTTATCAGTAAAGGCTACTAACGGTAATAATATATAGCGAATTTGAGTTACGCTGATCTATATGTTATTTATATATATAGATTACAAAGTAAAATTAATAAAAGTAAAGATCTATAACATGTTGGAACATGATAACTATTGTATAATATTAAAAAGAAATTTGTGTAAAATCTATGTGTTACTAATTAAATTAATGTAACAAGAGATTAAAATAAAGTATCAATAAAATTTAAAATATAAATGATATAATAAAAATAAAAGATAATTGGATAAAAATATTGATTATTGTTATTGAATAATAATAAAAGAAAATTATAAGATATAGAAAAATAAAAATAAAATAATAGAAAAAATATTATTGCGCTTTTAAGATTAAAGATGTATTAAAAAGGTGATGAAAGGTAAAATGGTAACAATATAATATTTTGAGCTCCTGCAAAAAAATATATCCTATATTTGATATAAAAATTATGATTAGTGCTCAATATTTGAATATAAACATATGATTCTTTTTATTTTTCTATCAGGAAGTTTACGAATAATGCTTCAAGACAATGCTAAATCATGTAATCTTTAATACAAGAAAATAAAAATATGAAAAACAGATATCAAAATTTAGCTTGAAGTACTAACAAAAAATATCAGAAAAGCAATTTTACATATAATCTTATTTTTAGCTATAACCCTAATCCTAATCCAAACCTTTAATATCATTCACGTGAGCGTGAATTTTTTTAAGGCCACGTGATCATGCGCTGTTCTAAACTTCCCGTTTTTCTATTTGAGAGTTTATATGTGATAATGTATAAAATAATCGTGATTCTTGTATATTGTTTTTATGAACTTTTTCAGTTGCGTTTGATGTAATAATTACTTTTCCATTCAACTTGACATGATGTCATATAATCGGAGAACTGCAGTGATACCAAAACCGATTAACAAATAGAATAGGATAAAAGGCTTTGGCTTTAAGTAATTCTGGTAATTTGAGTGAACATAAACACTGATGAAGTATAATATATTTGAATTTTTCCTTCCTAAGTGGCCTAATTTATAGTAAATTTAATATTTTGAAAAAAATATTCTTTACATTTTACTTTCTATCTCCCTGCTCGCTTCTCGCCTTTGCAATTTCCAACAATTCTCCAAATTCACCAGTACGTTCACACATTTCTCGGAATATAGAATCCGTATTTGTTAAAAGTGTATATGGATGATCAAATTCGACCACCTTTCCAGCATCTTAAATGATCAAATAAAATTATTAGTATTATATAAATAGAGCGCGTTAAATAAATAAAGTAAAAAAAAATACCTAATACTAGAATCCTATCATAATCCACTACTGTTCTTAAACGATGTGCGATACACAACAAGGTAGCATAACCAAATTCTTGACGTATCGTTTCTTGAATCATCCGATCCGTTTTAAAATCAACACTTGCTGTTGCCTCATCCATTATAATCACTTTAGATCTACGTACTAATGCTCTTGCGAGTGCAATTAGCTGTCTTTGACCTTGAGAAAAATTACTACCATTTTCACTAACGGGTGAATCTAAGCTCCATGTAATTTTATTTTGCGAATTTTCAGTTGGTGATTGACTGCTACTAGAATCATTATTCTTCGAGGAATCATCCTCAACTAAGTGAGCCCTTCGAATTGCATTCCATAATGCATCATCATCAAATTCTCCAAATAGATCCAAGTTACTCCTAATAAATAATACGTATATAGCAAAATAAATTAAAAGTTTAAACAAAATCTACAGAATAAGCTAAGAAATTATAGCAGTTACAAAATACTTTACCTTAAGGTTCCACTAAAGAGCACAGGGTCTTGAGGGATTATGGTAAGTTTACTTCTTAAATCAAAAAGACCAATTTTTGAGATATCTACGTCATCAATGATAATTTGACCGGAAGTTGCTTCAATGAACCTAAAGAATGACATGGCTAATGTAGATTTCCCGGATCCTAATTATACGAGAATAATGATTAATCAAGTCCATGAAGTAAATGACCAACATTCGGTTTGCTATTTATAAAAATGCTATTACCAGTTCTTCCAACGATTCCAATCTTTTCTGAAGGGCGAACATTAAATGAGACATTTATTAACACTGCAGGACTCTCCGGAGTATACTGCATCACAAGATTTTTCACTTGAATATCGCCTTTTGATGGCCAATCAGAAGGTGGTCTATGGTCATCAATAATTCTTGGCGGTTCTTCCTCCAATTCCAAGTACTCGTGAACTCTCTCAACTAAAAAAAAAAAACAAAAAATTAAACTTAAGATAGAGAATATCAAGAGCACAAAGAAAATTAATATACTAATAAACCCATGCCTGCATTCATATTCAGCTCTTGCAAGGCATACATGCGAATCACCCATACTACATGCCCAGTGAAATTCAAGGCATATGTAAGCGTGAAACCTGCCAAGCCTGGATCCATCCCATTTGAAAGGCTGTAAATAATTATAACACCTGTGGCTAAACTTACAAGCCCACCAGCAATATCAACACGAATATGAAGCCAACGATTACACGACCAATTGAAAATGAATGGTCTGTTATTTCCATCTACTAGATTCAACATTTTCTTGATTAATCTTTTTTCTGCTCCGAATGCTCGAATGGTAGATACACCGATAATTGTCTTTAAAATGCGAAAAAAAATTGCATTGGCTGATTGAAAAGGTGCTTTCGATATTTAATAACAAATATTTTAATAAATCCATCTTACCTCGCCAAATGCAGCATATATTGGTGATCTATTAACGGATTCCAGTCCTAAAAAAAATCAGATAATATTATAAAAATCTGCGATTTATAATGAGGTAGATAGTTCAAATGAAAGACTGAGAATCTATTACGTTTGAGGTCTCGAGAAGTAGCAATGTAAAAAGCACCAATTACTACATAGATAGCTGCAATAAAAGCGCCGGCTATCAAGAATTGCGGTATCACGCAGGAAATAACGAATATCACAGATGCTGTAGCGATACAAGAATAAAGAAGGAACACTATTACAGGGGATAACTCTTGATCAATCGTCTCCATATCTTTAGAAAAACGATTCATGATTCTTCCTTTAAATAAACAAAAATCATTAATTAGAATTGAATTGGCGTTAATAATTATGGTAAGCTCGACACATAAAAAAATAATCATTACCTATAGGTGTAGTATCAAAAAATCTAAATTTTGCATACAAAATTTTCTCCAACATATCACCATGTAAATTCCTGGACGCTACTAACGAACCCGTAAACACATAATATGACCTAAATGATGCTACTGTCGTAGCACAAAGGCCAATCAAAACGTAAACGAAGATATAATAATCCACATTGACTTGCTGTTTATCTGATTCCGTATTAAGAACCATATGATTGTAATCGGAAGATGGCAATGCTAAAATATTTCCTGTAAGATAACTATCGGGTATAATAGAAGTGATTCCCCAAGAGGCAATAATGGATGAAGAAATTTTTGAAATGAACACAGAAATATGACCACTAATATCAGTGTAAGCTTTGGTCCATTCTCGAATCCACCAGTCTGAATTATAATTTTAGATTTGCAGATGAATAGGTTAGATCAAATTAATTATTTTAGTATGGTAACACAAAAAAACAAGAGCAATAAACTATTAGTCTAACCTCGACCAACTTCCAGCGCTTGTGTCAGGAGAAACACAAAGGCTACCACCATCCAAAACAATAATCCACCAGATGCTTTAAAGTAGACCTTGTAAATTTTCCATTCAACGGATCCCTCAGCTTTAGATTCCTCTTGTATCAATTTTCCATCACCTTCGCGCATAATTTTCTTTTGTGGTTGGGTTTCGCTTACTTCATCAGTGACATCTTCTACAGTGGCCTTTTCTTCCTCTTGTGTGATATCTCCTAAAAGTCCGTCTTTCAGTACTTTATCAGCAGAGCCTTCACCGATCACTTGACCGTCTTTTATCACTATCACTTTAGCTGCTCCACGTAGGCAAAGTCCCACATGATGTGTAACGAGGATACGGGTTCGATTTTTCATTAAGTCACCCATCAAACATTGCTCATAGATATGTTTGGAGGTATGAGCGTCGACAGCTTTATAAACAAATATAATGAGAATATGCTAATAAAAAATATAAAGCAAGTATATATAAAAACTGTATTGACTTACCAGATAAACAATCATCCAATAAAATAATTTTTGCTTGAGAATAGACAGCTCTGGCCAAAGCTATACGTTGCTTCTGTCCACCAGAAAGGGTTATACCCTTTTCACCAATCTCAGTCTTATCACCAAACTCAAAAATTTCCAGATCTCTGTTAAGAGCACAGATTTTTAACACCGTGTTATAAGTTTCCTCATTATAAGGGAGGCCAAAGAGAATATTATCTTGAATAGTGGCGTTTTGAAGCCAAGCTATTAATGATGTTAGCGGAGTGATGTAATATTGAAAATAAATTTTTCTGTCTTAACTATAACTGGTATTTAAAAAGACTCTCAAACAAAGATAATCGACGTATATAATAAAAATACCCGTTTGAGCAACATAAGCAATGCCGCTTGGTGCACCTCCTAAACCTTTGGAGGAATCTGCAGTATTTCTTGGCAAAAAGATACGGCCACCTAGACATTCCAGTTCACCCAGTAAAGCCATCAATAAACTTGTCTTACCACAACCTGTGGGACCACAAATTATTGATAACTCTCCTACTGGAAAATCAGTATTCAAATTCTGCAGAGTGAATCTATTCGATGGATCCACAGTGGGTGCATCAGTCGGCTTTGGAAGATCTTCCGATGATTTTTTTTTTCCAATTGGCCATTGAAAAGATGCATCTCTGAACCCTATAGTTGGATCGTTAATGCCTGGGGAAGAAAAATTCTGACGTGATACTTCTGGTTCGCTCAAAAACTCCTCAATACGATTAATTGAAACGCGCGCTAATTTATGTAAAGCACAAAGATTATTTTATATCAAGTTAAAACCATTAAAGGAGTTAGAGAGTTACTTTTAATCATACTAACCTTGAATAATTGCGATAACAGTAGCAGGAAATTCATCAACTGCATGCTGAATATTACTGAATAATGCAAGAGCTGTGAAAGCAATAGGTGCGCTCAATTCCTGTAGTGCAAAAAATTTCATTTAACAAAATTGTGATATATGATAGTGAATGCAATAGTAACGATTAAACTAATCTTCAAAATATCTCAGTGAAAGAAACTTTTACAGGGAATCTAATGTATATATATTGTGCCCCAGGTGACGATTTGTCAATCGGCCCAAATCAGAATAGATTAATGTTGGCCGAGTGATCACGTAAATCGACACCTGAGGCAAAAAGGCACAACATAGATGAAGAAAGGAATTTCACTTACATTGCCCAAAAATTTGGTGTACGTCATAAAAACGGACAACATTATAAGAAGTGGTAACGAGATCCAAACAGATTCCAAATAAACCCATTGCATTAACCGATTTTTAATTTCTTTAAGTTCATTATCTCGTGCGCTCATAACTTTATCACGAAATTGCTTTTCCCATGCAAAGAATTTTATGATTCTAATGGCTTGAAGCAGCTATTAATAAAATAATTATAGCAATCAGTTAATCAAATGTATATATATATATATAAAAATAACGATGTGATTTCGATCAAGAGAAATTGAAAGTCTGACCTCATTCATCACTCCCATACGTTTATCTGTCGCCGTCATAAGACGTTTATGGATAACTTCAAAACGTTGGTTGATAAAGGAAGGCAGGGGATAAGTAACCATTATTGTGAGCACACCAGCAAATGCAGAAACTCCAAGCAATGAGTATAAGTACACCATGGAAATGGTGATCTGTATAGGAAAGCTATACACTAGAGAAAGAAGTTTGAACAAAGGTTAAAAGTGAAATGGTTTTTTAACGTATGAAAGATTTTAATATTCTTACAATAGAAAAAATATGCTGCTATTTCAGAAACTTTTAGCGCATCAACAGCCATAAGATTGGTTATCTTTCCGGTTTTATTTTTAGATTCTTCGTCATCAGTGACACCAGAGGTGTCCTTTCTAGATAAAGATTTAAGATATACCTCGCCAATGATTACTGCCTGTAAAGATATAAAATCAGAATCAATAATTTCAGTATATCTTGAATCAACTCTATAAGATTAATATATCCCTAAATTGTAGTACAATACCTTAATTTTGATACAAATTTGTCGACCAATGTGTAATGACTGTTGAAAACAAAAACTCTGCATCACTGTTCCCAGGAATAATCCAACTACATATAAATATGCAGTCGTTTGAGACACTTTATTATTTGGGTAATTTTGCACGTATCGCAATATTTGCTCGAGAAAGTATGGTGGAGCGAGAGCGTTTAAGATTGACCACACAACGGAGTAAATTAACTGAATGGTTAATTCTGTCCGAAATGAGCAAAATAATGATTTAAGGAAAGAAGGCCGCCGAACCCTGTGAAAAACTTTTAGGATATTTTTTGCTTGGTTAAAAGAAGGAAGTTCATAGACATCTTTTTGGGTAAGAGTTTGACGGAATCCTTTGTTGATCAATGGGTTTATCCACGAAAACATAAATTGTTCATAAATTGAGGCTTTCAATTCGGGTGATCGGAATCGACCCTTAAAAATAAATTTAAATTTTAGAGAAAAAAGAAATTCAGGAAAAAAGTTTAGATAACTGTGCAATATGTAAAACTAAGAAATTAGTAAAATATATATATGTGGATTTCGTAGATGTAATACCTCAGCATTAGGTTTTGAATAACTATCATCCAGAACATCTGGAGGCTCCAAGATAGTGATGGCAACCAATACGGATGATAAGGCTAGGATCCATAAGACGAATGTATTCTCTGCTTGGGGGTTTAAATAGAAGGAATAAAGATTGAACAAGGAAGAGATAAAGGTGAGGAAGTTTAATATATCCAAGTGTCCACGGATATGTAATATATTGCGTTGTCGTGACGTAAGGTTAATCAAGGCTAAAACGGTTGCGTACATCTAAAAAAGGTAAAATTGATTAATATAAATAAAACTTTGTGAATATGACATAACTTCAGATAGCTTACCCAAACCGCGGCCTCTATGACAGGAGTGATAAGCCAGTAATCTCCATGTTTTTCCTCATCATGATTTTTCCGTCTCACTAAAGCCAGAAGGCCAAATAAACCCCACAAGGTCAAATTAACCAACAATCGAGTGTAATCAAAAATCTTATTTCCATTAGGAACGAGGATTATATCTGGAACATTGTCGGCATCTGATTCATCATCACTCAACACAACTGTTTGCTCAATCGATCCATAATTTTGATTTAATCTGTCATCAAGTAATCGCTCATAATTTTTTCGCTTTTGACGAATGCGAGTGCTTATAAGAATGCACAATGAGCCGATAGAATATAATAACGGAATCCCGGCGTCGATTACACTAGTTGTACAAGTAAAATAGTTTATTGAATAAGAGCAATGAAATTGGATATTCCATACATGATTACATACACTTCTCTAAAGCAGTTTGTAAACTCATTTTCTTCCCACGGTCCCTGTATTAGAAATTAGAGAAATTAGAGAAATTAGAGTATAGTAGAATAGTAGAATACAAAGACACGAATTTTGGGATATATTTTTTCGAAAAAGGAAAATAGTTATAATCACACACCCAAGGATCGATACCACAAACACCTTTGGAATTTGTCATGTTGAACGATAAATTTTTATTTAGTATCGATATCGATATTTATACTATAATACATCATCATTTTCATTGGCTAATAATGCATAAACATAGTGTTACAGTTAAATGCAAATCGAATTCGGCTTATACCGATACATATTGATATACTGATTTTAAAAGCGCGCCCTACATATCAAAGTTTATAATATAAGATATCCCGATTTTTACGACTTTTAACTATTTAAAACTCCCTATATAGCGAAGTTTATAATACAAGCCCTATATACCGGCCCAAAAGTGTCAATCCAATGCGGCCGTTGTAAAGGACTTAGAGTGTAATGTATGATATCCAATACTGCGCCAAAACTCCAAAATTGATTGTAGATCTTATACATAATAATTAATTTGACCAATCAGAATTCTTTATTTTATATTAGTAAAAATTTTAATTATTACAACTTTTTGAAAATATAAAATAAAAAATCCTTTTACAGAATTATAGTTTTACTAAAAAAAACTATCAGAATGATTTTTTTATATCTCTTAGATTATTTGAAATCCAGGACAAATTTATAAATAAATAATTTAAAGAATAAAAACTTGATTTTTTACTAATAAAATTATTTTTGATGTAACAAGTAAACTTTTTTATTAAGTCTTATAATATAATAAATGTTATTTAATTTAAATAATATATTTATTTAGATATATTTTATTTATTAACTTTTATATATTCAAAATATAGGACAAATTCATAAGTTAAACAGTTTAAACGATAATTATTAATTATCAAATTATTAAAATTAGATAATTTATACTATATATGATAATTTAAATTAAAATATTTAACACTAAATAATTTGCAAAAAAATTTTTAAATTAGAATTTAGAATTTTTAGAACTTATATAATAATTTAAAATATTTAGAATTATTAATTTAATTTTTTGTTGTTTTAGTTTAATATTTTTATAATTTAATATATATTTAATTTGTTAATTATAAAATATTATTAATTATATATTATTTTTAAATTAAAAAAAATTTCTTGAATATTTTTTTAAATATTTTAATTAATTCAAAATAATAATAATATTTACTTTTGTTAAAAAAAAGTTTTAAATTTATTTAGTTATTTATAATATAAATAGTATTATTATAATTAGTTTAAAAAAGAGTTTTTTACTTTTAGTAAAGAAATTATATGAATTAGAAGAGAAAAATAAATTATTAAATTAATTAATACAAAAATAAATATCTAAGTCTATATTAATTTTGATAGAAATTATTAAACAATTTTTTTAAAAGGTAAGAAGAGAAATTGAAAAAGTATATTTAAATATAATAAACTAATAAAAATTACTAACTAAAAACAAATAGTATTAATATTTTTATACTTGTAGATATATATTTTAGTACTTTCAATATTAACAAAAAATAAAATACTATATTCAAATCAAATATTTTTAATCAAAAATTAAAATATTATCAATATTTAATTCAAAATATATTTTATTTTTTCAAAATTTAAAGATTCAATAAATAAAATAATCAAAAATTCAATTTTTCAATATCAAATCAATATTTAATTTCTTAATTTCATTTAAAATTTATAAAAAGTGACTTGAATAACAAAATTTAAAGTTTGATTAAACAAATTATTTTAGTTAGATAACTCTTTTTAATAAAATAAAGATGAGAATAAATATTAATAATATAATAATAAGATATAATTAATTAACTTGTTAGAATAAAAATAAAAATTTATTAATTTATTTGAAATATAAGAGAGTGTGTTGAAATAGTACTTTAATTTATATAAAAATTTTTAATATATTTTAAATTATTTATATTATAAAATATTATAAAAGAGTAGATATAGTAGAATAAATAAAGATAAATAAAGAACATATAAAAATAAATAAAAATAAAAAAGAATAGATATAGTAAGATAAAAAATTATTATTAATTAAAAATAAGATAATACAATCAAATTTCTCTATAGTTATCACTTTTAAAAAAGTAAAATTTGATAAGTATAGAGAAGATGTAACTATAAAGAGATTTTTTTACTATGTTTACATATAAATAAGAAAGCAAAATAGGGTACTTATGGAAGAGTATAATTATAAACAGATATAACTATAAAAAATTTTGACTATATTCATATAATTAAATAAATAAACTAATTTATTGATTAAATATTTTTTTACTATTTTTAGAGATTTTTGTATTTTTATTATTTTTGAATAATTTTTTAATTAGCAAATTTTTGAGAATAATTGTAATAATATTATTGAATTAAAAATAAATTTCAATTTATCAAATCTGATTTTATTAATTTAATTTATTTGTTTTAAAATTTTATTTTAGTTTCACTTTTGTTTTTTATTTTGATTTCACTTTTATTTTTTATTTTTTTTCAATTTTAAATTCTTTCTTAAATAATAAAGTGCATTATATAACAAGTTCTAAAACAATATTTTATAATATAAACAAAAAAATATATATAATTTGTGTAAGAATACTTTCTTACGTGAAAAGTAATAAGATAAATTTATTAATTGCTGTAAATAAATTATATCAATTGAAATAGTTTTCAGTTTTAATTTTAATAAAGCTTATTCTTTATTTATTAAATAATGAAAAGATCTAAAGAGCTATAGTATAGAACAGAGACATTTAAATACATAATTGATGTTATATGAATTACAAATAATTTAATAATAAAATAGAAAGTAATTAGTTCTAAATTATTAATCTTAAAGGTGACGTGTCTTCAAATTATACTATACATAATGAATATGTATGAAATATAAATAATAATAAAAGACAATTAATATGAATTAAAACAAATAATAAAAGAAAAGAAAAAGAATGAATAAAAATAAAAGTAATTAAAAACAATGTGTATTCAAATTAATAATATGATTTATATTTTATATCTAATCTAATTAGCGCAACATTAAGAAGTATTAAATGTAAATCTGTATTAATTTCTAATATGTTATACAAAAAATAATAAATATAACATGAAAAAAGATAAATATGATACAAGAAATTACAAGAATATGTGAAAATTGTTAAAAATTCGTAAATTAATTAATTAGTACAGTTATTCAGAACACTATATCTAATTGAAACACTATTAGCTTATCCTTTTCTCCTCTTGAACTATAACAATTTTGGTAGAAATTGGTATAGGACTTAGATATTATTTTTATATTACTCTTATATTTGTTTAATTATTTCTTTTAACTCTTGTTCACATTTATTAACTAATTACTCTATTAGTAAAAAACGTATAATATTACATAGATTACCAAAAACTATTATTTCAGATAAAGATATTAAATTTATCAGTTAATTTTAGAAATTATTATTTAATCAATTAAATACTAAATTGGCTATGTCAATAGCTTTTCATTCACAAACTGAAAAATTAAATAGAACTTTGGAAAAAATGCTTAAAATTTTTATTACATATAAGTAAGATAACTGGAATGAATGTTTAGTTGCTACAGAATTTGCTAACAATAACAGTAAATAAGTATCTACCCAACATACTCTATTTGAATTAGATTGTGAATAATCATCTTATATATTCATTATTATTAATGCTAATAATAAAGTAATAGTCTCTCAAGAATTTTTGGAATACTGGAATACTATGATAAAAATAACAAAAGATGTATTGATAAAAGCTCAGAACAGATAACAAAAATATGCAAATCAATATTATAAATTTGAAAAATTTGAAATTGATCAAAAAGTTCTTTTATCAACTTATTTTATTAACATACTTATTGATAAATAAAAATCAATAAGAAAGTTAAATGTTAAATATATTGAACCATTCAATATAATTAACAAAATTTCATCAGTTACATATAAATTAGAACTTTCAAACAACATGAAAATATATTTAGTTTTTTATATTTTACTACTAAAGTTATATAATAAAGATAATAAATTTAATAAATCAATATTATCACTAGCTATTATTATATTAGACAATAAAGAAAAATATGAAGTTGAAAATATTTTAAACAAATGCATAGTGAGAAAATAATGATTGTATCTTGTAAAATAAGCTGGATATTCTTTGTATGATTTTACTTGGAAATCTTTGAACAATCTCAAAAATGCAATGGAAAAAGTTAAAGCTTTTGAAAAAATATATTCTTAATTCAATGTGAATATTAACTTTTAAGAGAGAGTAATTATAATAATTTTCATATACTCTTGTAATTTCTTGTATCATATTTATTATTTTTTGTGTTATATTTATCATTTTTTGCATAACATATTAAAAATTAATACAGATCTACATTTAATACTTCTTAATATTTCACCAAATAGATAGATATAAAATATAGATTATATTATTAATTTAGATACATTTTGTTTTTTTTTATTTATTATTTTAAATTTGTATTAATTATCTTTTATTATTATTTATATTTTATATATATCTTATTAAGTATAGTATAACTTGAAAATATATTATTTTTAAGTTTAATAATTAAAATCAATCACTCTTTATTTTATTATTAATTTATTTGTAATTCATTAAATTTCAATTATATATTTAAATATCTCTGTTCTGTACTATAGCTTTTTAGATCTTTCACTATTTAATAAATAAAAAAATAAGCTTTATTAAAATTAAAACTGAAAACTATTTTAATTAATATATTTATTTATAATAATTAATAAATTTATCTTAATACTTTACACGTAAGAAAGTATTTTTACAAACCAGGTTAAAGATTTTTCTAAATGAATTATATTATTATCTTTATTATAATTATAATAATACTTGACTTCTGCATCAAGAAGTTATTTTCACACAAGAACATGATCCTCTTGTTATTATTTTTTGTAATTGTGATCATGCAAAATGAAAACATCAACAGACTCATAGATGAAATTGTTTCCAAATCTTTTTTAATATGGGATTCATTAATCAAATCACTATCTGGCAAAGAAAAATAATGTGCAAATACAAATACTTGAAGTGAGCTTTTTGATATAATTCAGCATGTCAATATTATTATAAATAACATTAACTATCATAAAAACTTCACAACTGAGATATTTAAAGATCTTTTTGAAAAACTTTGTTAGACTGTGATGAAATAGTATGAGACAGTATATATTCATATAAATAATGCTCACTATTACAAATACTGCATGGAACAAGTGCTAACATCAAGCACAAGAAAGTCAGTACTTGTTGACTGACTGATAAAGAAAAAAATATTTCTATTTCTAAACAGATCAACAAAGCATAACTCTATGAGCTGGTTAAAAACAACAAATTACAAGTTCCTTTTGTATGTGTTGAAATAGTCAAGAAGTATAATCATATTCTGTTGTATACATCTTCTTATTATTATAAACTCTAGCTTATAGAAGAAGTGTGAGCAGTGATCAAGAATGAAGTTGCTAAATTAGCTCCATATTCAGATCTTCTTTCAATTAAAAACAAATTGATGTACTCTTTCAAAGAAAAAGTAACTTTCAATACAATTCTCAGGTTGTGAAGACAGTTACTTAATATAGTAAAGGAGTATAAAGATATAAATAATAATGTAGAACTTGCTGAAACTAACTCTGATAATAATGAATTGCAAAATTTTGATGAGAATAAGGATTTTTAACAATAAACTCATAATAAAATTACATCAGAAAGTATCTGTAGACCACAGGAATAAGACAATATTTTTATTTTATTTTTATTTATTTTTTTGATAAAGTTTTCCTAAGAGCATTTGAAATATCAAACTTTAGGTTCTGTCTTATAAATTATTACAAATTTTGTTAAATAAAGCAGCCTCTATTAATATAACTAGATCTGGACATTACTCTACTTTTGATGAAGTATTTGAGAGATTTGGCATGAAATTTGTAAAGCAAAATATTGAAAGAACACTAGGAATAGTTGATGAATTAAAATTACAAATAACATTAGTACAATTTGAGCGAGAATGTTTAAATATGCTTTTAAATGAATTAATAATGATCGCAACTTAAATTCACGAAAATTAATCTTGTGAAAACTTTTTAATACTTTATTTAATGCCTTTTCAACTCCAGATCCAACAAAATATGAACTTTTTTGAGACACTAGCCAAAATTATAAGGAGGGATTTGGTAGATTGTTTACGTGTTATGAAATAGGATGAAATAGAATTTATGTAATATATAGACAGGATATTAGAAATCTGAGATAAAAATAACAATTGGACGTAAAGCTCGCAATATAATCATATTTTCTGCCACTAAGAAAAAATTAAAAATACCGATTAAAGAAGTAACTGAAAGATCAACAAAATTCCGGATAATGAAGTATATAAAGACGATTTGATATTAAAATATCCAGAAGATTATATAACTGAATGTCCTATACAATAACTTATAATCTTTTTTAATTCATTTATAATTTTATTAATTATATGAGCAGAATAAAGACTTTAATCAAACAATAACATAACAATGGTATGTGATCATTAAAAAACAAATATGCTTCCGTTACGATACCCGAATGACGTTCAAATAGACAATAATGATAATAATAACGATTAACGATAACGATAATATACGTACTGTTGAATTAAATCAACAATGATAAATATAAAGTAAAGTAGTTACCATTTCGTTTTTTTGACATTGTCCTATTTTGTTGGAAGTGTTTCAATTTGAATCTGTAGTTTTTCTTGCAAGTCACTCGATATCACTTCATTCTTTTTGATTTCATGTGGGATACTAAAATCGAAATATGTTTTGCACCCGCAAAAAATGGTAACATATTAATTAAGTCAATAAAAAACAGTATTAAATGTAATTTTACCTTCGTTTGGAACAAACAAACTGATACTTGTCTACCCTAAACATTCGATATGAATTTAATTAATATTAAAAGTTAAATATGTATTATATTTGGAATAAAAATACCTGCGTCAGTTGGAATTGAAATTAGTTTTGTGATAAAGACTCGACTGGTGTAAATTACATTGGAGTGACTTTGTTTTTCGTTCGTATTTATAGGAATGCTCTTTTTTAATTTCCCCTCCTTATCAAGTTTGTATAAATCTGATTTTCTAGTTTAATACGTACCGATTAGATATAATTTCTCGCATGTAGATATCCACTGACTATATACATATAAGTAAATTATAATTGTAAAAAACTCTTTAACTTTATATAACTATGAAAAGTTTTTTATCCAAGTCATATTTTATATGTAACTATACCATATTATCGATGTATGGAAACAATATCATATTATCAATGTATGGAAACAATATTCATTTGATGATTTTTACTCTAGTTGTTATACTACTTTAAAAATGATATTTTACACTTTGTAATTACAACTTGTGAAGAATAAAATTGTTCGTTTAATTATATATGAAAATTGATTTTGTAAATAATTTAAATTACTATCGCTATTGATGTTCGGTAACTTCTTTGCATTTAAACTAAAATTATATAAAGCAAAACCTGAGCCATTTTCAGATAATTCACTTAATGACATAAACATATATTGCTTACCTTTAAAGTAAGTGTAAGATATGTATATAACATATAAATGCAAAGTATCATGATTATTATTAATAGAAATTCTATGCGTTCTAATAATTTATTATTGTTAATAAGACCTTGATGTTGTTGTTGTTGTTGTAATATTAAATATGATACTAGATTGTGAGTTTCGTATTGAATTTGGATCACGCTTTGGCGTTCTGATTCTTGCACGTCTTGAGATTCTTTTTGTTTTCGTGCGCGCACTCTAGTATTACTGGTCATTTTGAAAAAAAAACTATCAGATCAATATACATTAAAGAGAAAAAACGCAATTATTTATATTATTTTTATGCTCTTAAATATACTAATTTTACCCACGCTCTTAATACTAATAATTTT
>CAJVPL010001178.1:0-16057 GCA_910591945.1 Ambispora gerdemannii | reverse complement strand
TGAGATAATTATACGATTGGATAAAAATAATGATAATCAGGTGATAAATTATAAAAATTAAGAAAAAGGGAATTTCGTATAATCAAAGAAAGATTATTGAATTAGAGAAATTTATGTTACTACGGTAACAATAATTTTATTTAAAGTTTTCTTATAAAACTAATAATTATATTAATTTTATTATTAATTTATAATTTTTTGAATAATATAATATTAAAATATTTATTATTCAAAATATATTATATAATATTATATTTATTATAATTTATAAAAATTATTAATAACTGAATCTTAAATAATTTAAAATTGTATAATATTTTTTTAATATAATAAATATACTTAAAAAAGAAAGAAATTTATAATTTTAGTTTGATAATAATATTATTATATTAATTTAATAATATATTTATTAAAATAAAATAAAAAACTATATTAATATATATATTAATTTTGTTATAAAATTTGGAAAATTTATATAAATTTATTTTTAAAATAAATAACAAAACAAATATATTATTAAATTTAATAATATATTTATTTTGTTTAAAAATAAATAATTATATAAGTTATATTTCTAAAAGTAATTATTAAATAAATTTCTGGTTTTTTATATATATTTATTTGTATATAATAATAAATTAATTATAACAAATTATTATATTATTATTTTAGTTTTATAATTAATATTTTATATAATAGAAATTTTTTAATAAAAGATCTTTTTTTTATCTTTATAAAAAATTATTAAAATATATTACTTTTTATTTAATTTAATTTTTATTGTGTTTTATAATATATTTATAATATTATAAAATTTTATTCAATATTATTCAAATTATATATATAATATTTAATTTATTAAATATATAATATTAAAGTTTGTCTTATATAAATATAATATTTATTATATAATAATAAAAATATATAGTAACAATCAGAAATAATATAATAATTTCAAAATTTATTAATTAAATATAATAAAATATGAATTTTTTTCTTTATATAAAAGTTTTAATTTTACTAATAAATATTTTTTATTTTTATATTAAAATAAAGATAATATATGATATAATTTTTATTTTAATATAAATATAAAAAATATTTATTAGTAAAATTAAAAACTTTTATATAAAAAAATTTACATTTTACTATATTTAATTAATAAATTTTGATATTATTATATTATTCCTGATTGTTATTATATTATATTATTACTAATATTAAAACTAAAAAATATATATTATTAATTATAATATAATATATATAAACTTTCTCAATTATATTAAAAATATACTATTTATTAGAGTAATATATTCTCTATAATATATTAAATATTTATTAATTTTTATATTCAAAATATATTACTTTTGATAAGCATTATATAATTGTTATTGTAGCTCTAAAAAGCTTTATACAAATATAAAGAATTAGTATTTAAATTTCCTCTATTATCTATTTCTTTATTATTTTATATTTTCTCTTTTTTTCAATTTTTACTCTTTTATAACTCTTTTCTTTTAGTATATTTGTTTAATTTTCTTTTTCAATCGAGATTCAAGTTAGCAAGCTAATTTAATGATTAGTAAACAAACTTATAACAATAAAATAATTGGAATTAATAATAAATATTCAATGAGTTATATAACTTTTTACAATAAAATTTAATAAACATAAAAATAAAAATACTTTAGTTGTCATTAAGTAAACTTTTAATTCTTACTAAATATAAATTATCTTATAATTAAAGTTATAATTCATATTTAGGATTACAAATTGGTATTGATATTATATGCCAATCTCAAATTAAACTTGAATCAGACTCAAACTCATATAATGATTTAGTTTGAGTCCAGTCAAACTTTGAACTTTAGTTTGAATTTCAAATTAGACTTGAATCCAGACAAAATTCCAGCTCAGTTCAGTTCAGTTCATAGGAATATTACTTGTATACAATATCTATAATGGAATATGACCCAAGGTACCAAGTAATAGTGTAAATTTATTATTGAAAAATGTTGGGATCCTATTCCAAAACAGACTGACTGCAAAGAAACTTGGAGACTTTATCTAGGAGTGGAAACCAAATACTTTGCATTTTCAGTACTACAGCACTTTATCCTAAACCACCTGAAGAAATTAAAGAGTGTCTTAAACAGAAAGGCAGAAATGGAAAAAACGTTCCTAAAATACGAACAAATTCACTCAAATACAGTTTACACCAGTAAGTCATATTGACATGAACAATATTGAAATTTATTTAGGTTCTACACGTGTTATATATGTTCCAGATGAAGGTAAACTCGCCTTTTATTAACTTCATTAATTTTTCTTTTGTATTGCGAAACAGAAATTAACGAGAATATATCGAATTTCTTTCAGAAATGACCGCAAATACTTGTTCTATTGTTTTGTCAGCGTACACCTGCTTATAAACATTGCATCTTTGCATAGATTTAGTTTATTTCTTTTATGTGTATTTAGAGTATACCGATACGGATCATATTAAGTAAAAATCCCCGCTTATCGTATAACGAAAACTGTGAATAACCATCGACGTCGTCGTTATCTTCATTTTGATAAAATGGAAATTCTCGTCATTTTCACTTATTACGTTCGCTTGAAAAATCATTTACTTGCTATGTTTATCTATACGCACCAATAAGAATTGTAACATGAATTAATTAATTTTGGCTTTTCAATTAAGCTATCGTAAAATGATCAGTAAACGTCCAATTAAATACGTATCAGAAAAATCAAATAAAAGGAAAAGATGGAATCAAGACAATAGTGATAATAGTTGTCTATTTCAAATCTTGGTGATCATAATTCTCAAAAGATCTGAATTTAAACATTGTTATCTGATGTGATTTTATGAATATAGTTGCTTCCACTTCAAAATATCATCATTATTGATTAAAGATAAGTATGCTTCAATGAAAAATAATTGATTTAGTACATATCGATGTCGTTGTTGATTGGTTGATCAACACTGACCCATTAAAAGAAAGACGATTTTCAAGTTGTGATTTGCTTGCAAGTTTCATGATGGCCCACAAACTTATTCATTACGTATTGCGATTTGAAACTTTGAAATAAATTAGAAAACACAACATTGTCAGTATTTGCCGTTGTATGCATGTATATGGGTTAAGTGCAATAGAAACGGTGTAAATTATATTATAAATTCTAGTACAATTTACACCGCTTCTATTGCACTCAGCCCATATGTCATTCCACATGTTCATTGTAGACTAGGATCTGAATCATGGTGTATATACCCGGGTCTACTATGGTGCAGGAACTCTAAAATCGACAATATATTTCATGATATAAATTCTATCAACTTCTTAACTAAGAATTAAATCCAAAATTTAACCGGTAATATTATAGAAAAGGACTTTCTTGATCATATTACCGTATTTTTCGGCAATTAGTAACCGGGTCTTACATTCTAGGGGCTCAAACATTGATTAGTACCCACCGGGTACTTTGTGAAGAGGAGGGTATATTATACGGGGGATACTTAACATGGAAGCCGTAATTTTGGCCCGGATTACACTATTTTTGGTCTGAATAATGCTAATTTCAGGAATTATGAAGGGTGGTACTTTACATTCTACTCAACTTGTAACCGAGATTAGTACCAGGGTACTTTATCAAAGGGATATTTTATCAAGTGGGCACTAATTGCCGAAAACTACGGTACCAGTTAAATTTTTGATTTACTTCCTAGTTAAGAAGTTGATAGAATTTATAACATGAAACATATTGTCGATTTAAGAGTTCCTACACCATAGAATTTTCAAAAATTATTACTACGTATATATAAGACCAGACCTGAACCATTGGGAGGTGTATGCAAGCCGCTATAAAAAAACTTCGCTGTAAATTTCAATATATGTTTGGAAAAAATACGAAAAAGTTTTATATGTCTGTTAAAGGGTCACTTTTACAGACCTATAATCATGTAATTGAGTATTAAATTATGAAAATGAAACGGACTTTTACAATCTTTTACATACGCGACTTACGTTGTAAAAAAACATGTAAAAAGTGACCTTTTACGTGTCTTTTACAGATATATCGGACATTTTACAGACAGATTATGTGCAATTTTCTTATAGGAAGGTAATTCAATGAAATTTGTTTTTAACTGTCATGTGCGCGTATTTTATCGTATCTTTCAAGTCGCGTAATCTTATTTATCTTTGCTTTTATAAGAGATATACTATGAAGAGAGAAACGAAACAAAGACTTCTTAATCTTAGCAGGAAATTTCCTTGTCAAAATGTATATACAATCGTTATCTAAATAAATATTACAAGAAATTTTTATTGTTATCGTTATATAACGATAACTAAATGATGAGTTTTATTTACAAATAATCGATAGCGATAGCGATAGTTAAATACATGTAGTTTAAAATATAATGATAATGATCGGCATAATTGATTAGATATCTAAATATCGACATTGTGTTTACTTTGTCGCTGGTGTAACAGGAGTCGAAAAGGAACCTTTTCCTTCTGGCATTCCGGCTAACCAAGTAGGTGGCGAAATACCAGTTTGGTCTTGAATTGTTGATAGTAATGGAGGTAAACTCTACGTAATTGAATTGTGCATCAGTCAATCAATTCACTTAGTTAATTACCAATTATTAATCAATTTACCTTAAAGATATCAGCCACTGGTCCCATTCCATTGCTTGAACTTCCCTCCGCGCCAGTATTCCATACAGTAATCTTTGGATTCAATCCTTTGACAGCAGCAGCATTTTCTTTGGCCAATTGCACGTAGAGACCACGTTCAATCATAATGTACTGCAATGCGGCACTTCGATCATTGCCAAAGGCTTGCATCAATTGTTGAATACCTTTTGCTTGGGCATTATAGACTGCGAGTACACCTTCTGCCTCTTTTTGTTTCTGATACAAAGCAGCTTCGGCTTCTTTTTGTGCAGTATAAAGTTTTGCTTCTGCTTTCGCTTTGGCTGCTTCATATTCGGCATTTGCTTTGGCGACAAGTTCTACACGTAATCTTTCGGTTTCTGATAATAGACGACGTTCTTCAACTTGTTTTTGAAGTTCAGCTTCTCTCATTGTCGCCGCTTGAGCAGCTTCGATAGCTGCGATTTTCGTTTTTTGATCGAATTCGGATTTCTTTGTAGCCAACGCCATTTCAGCTTGTGCAATGGAGACTTTTCTTTCATTTTCACTAATGAGTGTATCCGCTTCAATCTTGGCATTTTCTCTTCGTGTTAAGCCTTCACGTTCTTTGGCACCGACATCACCACGATATCTCGCTTCTGCCACGTCTACTTTTGCTTGATTGACAGCACCTTCATGTGTTTTCATTCGCTATTTATTTAATATAAGGACATTAAATTCTCATAATCAAAGAAAGATCCCCATTTTATCGTGAAAAAGTTATATATACCATGTATGCAAAATATTCTGATCCTTGGGTATCTTGCAATTGTTTGACATTGGCGTTATAAATGAACAGGCCAAATTGATCAAGCTCAGCTTGTACATTCTTAATTACTATAATACAAAGGTTAATTCGACGTGTTAACTCTCAAATAATAAAGAGGAGCAAATAAAACAAACCTTGGTCTTTAAAGCCTTTGCGTTCCTGGAAAATTTCCTCCATAGTCAAACCAGCAGCTATAACTCTAGTTTCACCCTATATTCACCATCCCGAAGAATGAAAGTTTTAATGAAAATTTAAATAGATTCACAAAGAAAGTAAAATGAATGCTAACCTCGATAATACCACGAACGATATCTCGAACATGGTCGGATTTTTTATCTTTATCTTTCGAAGCCTGGAGAGATGCGTAAAATAATTAATATGGCGATCATTTGAAATGGTTGCGTGCCGTAAAAACTTACCAATAATCTGGCATATCTCAAAAGACATTCTGGGTCATCTTTTGGACCAATGGTGAATACGGCAGGCAAATTGAATTCCAGTTTTTCGGCACTCATAGCCTGGAGGTCCAGTGTATAATTTACAGGGGTAATATCAAAGAACGAGTGCCGTTGACCGATTAATACCCATCCTTTCTTGCCCAATTTCAAATCGTCAATGAATGCGCCAGTGCGCACCAAATATTGATTTGGATTACTAACAGAATAATAAGTACATGTATATGATTAGTTTCAATGAGAAGTGAATTAATAAGTTAATAGTGAAGAATTATTCATTACCTGATTCTATAGGTAGCCATTTTGATTTTATTTATTACTAGAAATTAATGAAAAAATTATTAAAAAAGTATTCCAATCTAGGAAAGTTTAGATGGCAAAGATAGGAGGAATGTTAAATAGAGAGTGTATCGGTATATTTGTGTTGAGAGCAAGAGGATGATTGAATATCAATTTTTCGTTACTCGAGATTGTGGTGGAGGTGGTTGTTAATTGACACACGAATACGCCAATATGTATTCTAAGACAAAATAAAGAAATTAAATGGTTCAACGACAACGAAAACGATACAGAACAAGCTTATATATATTTTTTCGTCGTATAATAATCAATATTATATAATAAATTAACGGACTTTCTGCAACGACAATTTAGATAATATAATGGTACGGATAATCAAATACATGTACATGTACTGTGTTTAATTCGAGAAAAACTATCCATCGAACGATTTTGATTTTTGTTCTACAATATAGCGATAGGTTGGAGAATTCACACAATCACTAATTGTATGCGTTTTTATTCTACTGTTTTTGGATTGTGTTGCATTAGATTTTTTACAGATAGCGATAGGCATCGTACATGTATATGTATTACAGATTATTATACGCATTTTTTGAGTGAGACATTTACCTTTTATAGTATATATTACATTTAAAACTCTTCAAAAAAGCGAATTTGTGAATAGAAAATTACGGTAAAATAATTATTGAACGCGTCCAAATATAATCCATGTACAAAATGACCAAAATGATCTCGAGAACTACGTAGTGATTAAAGATTAGGAATAAAAAATTTACAAATGATCGTGATTATTCAATTTAATTTGGCCAGATGACCAGTCATACGCAAACACCGATCAACATTGTCGACCAGGGAATTCCATTTCTGCTAATCGTTAACGTTAGCGTTAGTGACTGCAAAAAAAGCCACTTCATCATGTTTCACGGGCAGAAGGAGGAAATTATCTTAGTAGAACCTCCAAGTGGAATTCCGGAGTTTATAATTATCGTCCAATCATTCTAAGATCGCAGATCCTAAATGCTTTAGTGCCAAAAAGAAATCGCAAATAGCTTGAAACTTTAATAAGCTAGTGAGACTAACGCTAATAAAAAATCTTTAGCGTTAGCGTGTAATTTTGTTTATAATGTTAGCCAGGGTGCAATGATGCTCTCATCGATTGTAAGTGATTAACACCACCACTGGTGTATTAAACAATTGAGTTCGAACAATTAAGAAACACCGAGGAAACCTCTCTTACCGAAATACAGTGTAAAAAATATATATTGTGGACGTAATGGTAAGGTATGGAACACAAGAATAACAATCGATTTCCACACACAAATCATCATTTTCGTTTATTTTACCATCATTTCAAAGATTTAAATAAAACACTGCGTACCGTCACTAAAAAAAATTTATAAAATGAACACCAAGATTGGATAGAACATTTGAATAGAATGTCGAGATTGTATATATTATATAAAACAGTGTTGGCAAATGACATGTCATTTTGTTATGATAATACCGTGAAAGCTGGATACAATAACGTGATCGGAGAAAGAGATTTGGTGTTATTATACTCTATCGAAAAAGTAAATACAATGAAAGCTTATTACAGTAATGAGATCGGGGGAAGAGATTTTGTGTGATCATAACGAGATGATATCTTAAAGAATGTTACTGTAACGAGCGCTCACTGTAGTTTTTGTATTTTCATCACTGTAACATCTTATAAAATACTTGCACCATGATATTCAACCTAATTCAGCATATCATAGTGCTGGTCTGAAATGTTAACCAATCAAATTCTGATCCAGATTTTTTTTCCAAATGACATTGTCATTTACGTATTTTGATATATGACATGTCATCAATGTCATTTTATATCATTGTGCCAACACTGGTTTAAAATGATGGTACAGCCTAATAAAAAGAATACTTGTAATAACGATAAGAAAATTAGAATGGAAAAATTTACTAATTTGTTGGGCAAAACCAATAACGATAGTGTGAAAAAAATTTAAACGATATTATGTATACAAACTTGTTGCGTTGAAATCATCATTACATGATTCAAAGCAAATTACATTAGAATTTAAGTTGAACAATTTCTAAAATGTAAATTTGCTTTTTTGTTTTCTAATACTGACAAGTTTTCAAAAATATATTCTGACTGCTCTAAAGCTTATAACTAAAAATTAATACTCTATACTGATATGTAGTAATGGATTATACAAAAGATGTTTTTTTTAAAAAACGATCGTAATTCATATCGATATGAAATTCTTGAACTATCATAATTTTCTCAAAATCGTTATGCTCCACTACGAAACATTAAAGCATTTACTTTGATGCTTACTATGATTTGCGTAAATTCCACGATGAGGAATTTGTTCATTGTGATTTGCACCCTAGAAATATCTTAACTTTAATCTTCAGATTTAATGCTTTCATTTCAGGGAAGTTATGTTATTTCGGAGGTGCTAAATGGAAAGTCATCCACTAAAGCTGCAGATATCGATAGTTTTGGGATGTATAAGATTATAACAGGCAATTGACCATTCGGCGAGTGAAATCATGATAGAGATCTCGTATTAGACAGGAACACGACCTACGATGCTATCGGATCTTATTCCAAATACGTACGTATATCGATATCCTTGATGAGTGGAAACCGAAAATTTGTATTTCTAGTACTACAACTCTTTAAAATTATTAGCGTTAGGTGTCTTAAACTAGAAAACAGAAATTATATGAACTTTATGAAGAGGATACAAATATGAACAAAAACAAAAACACTACACACACCAATCAAATCTCTATTATAAAATTAATTTCAATCCCAACTGATACAGGTACCTTCTATTTGAAGTATAAATCATATTGATATCTCACATTTATTATATAATTTATTTCGGAAATTTAGGGTTTACAAGTGTCTATTTTCGATTTGGTATACCACACGAAATCAAAGAGAATGAAGATATATTAAGTGTTTTACAAGAAAAACTGCAAATTCACGATGAAACACTTCCAACAAAATAAAAAAAATGTCAGAATTTCTAACTCTCAAATCAACAAAGATAAAATTTTTTAAAAGTAATCAGTCGATATCAACTGTGATTTAAGTTAAAGCACAACGACCAAAAGCGGTTTCAACTTCTTGTGATTACACATATATTTATTGTTATATTTATTTCTTTTATGTATACTCTTATAACTTAAAGACAATTTTGTTAAGTTCTTGATCTTGTATGCATATTAGCGAAAAATAAATTTCGTTCAAGATTTTAGTACAGTCAAAGCTAGTTATAATAATGACTTTTATTCTATAACTGTTTCTTAAGTAACCATGCTTTGTATATGGACATATTATTATAACTAGCTTTGTTTATATAACAATAATGCTAATATTTACAAGCTTTTTATCACTGAGTTATCAAGCTGCCAAAACCAGTTATCATAAAGATTTTGAGGCTCAGCCATTATAAATCGGTTCAAAATTCAGGAGTTCCATCTACCTCTTAACTAAGAAGTAAAACCAAAATTTGACCGGTAATATTATAGAAAATAACTTTCTTGATAATATTACCGGTCTTTACTTCTTAGTAGTTGATAGAATTTTTAACTTGAAACATATTGTCGATTTAAGAGTTCCTAAGACTAAAGCACTACCAAAAACGCTAAATCTAAATTATTAAAAAAATAATTATTTTTATTGCGAATTGATTATCTAAAACAATTTAACGTTAAAGCTTGCATTTTTCTTTAATATAATTAAAAATGATATATAGAAACTTTATACTTATTAAATTATTAAAATGCTGAATATTTCACTTTTTTTGTTCCATAACGAATTTTCATATTGTGACAAAGTAATTTCGCGGTACATGTACAAAGATGCACTTCGTTATAGAGAATTTTGACAGTACAGTATGTTGTGTATTATACATGTAGTTCCTATCGATATGTAATTACATGTACATGTAATAACTTCATTTAAATTTTATTAATTAAAAATTAAATGCAGTTAATACGTACATGTAATAAATGTAAGATGCTAAAATTGATATAACTTAACACATTATTTCCTTATTTTTAAATTTCATTAGGTATTTCTTACCATTACGTACAGTGTACGCGTTGTGTTTACGTAACCTTTAGCATAAATGAATTACTGTGTTATCGTTTAGAAATTTCTTTGCAATATTATCAAAAATTCCAGAATTCCAAAAATAAAGGAAATTAAAAATTAATTCTACAATAATACTAAAGAATTATCTGCATACATGTAAATTAATGAAGTATTACAAAGAGAAGTAATTCAATTCATATAGACGTTAGTCACCAACCATTCCTCAACATCTTTAACATCACGCTTCAACCACGCGGTATTCGTACGAATACTTTCCAAACTTTGTTGCAGCGGTCGTGCAAAACTCTTGGTATCTTTATCAGCAAAGAATTTCTCTACGTCAATTGCTGCTTCATCTGATGCGAACGAGTCTGTCCCATGCTTGATAACGGATCCGAGCAGATTAAGTGATTTTGCATATCGACCTTGGAGCTACATGTATTTTGATTTAGAAAAGCTGACGAAAAGAAACTTCAAATCTCATGAAAACAAAATTTTAAACTTTTTACCAAATCCCAATTTTTTTTAATGAAATCCCACAATGGCTTTCTTGATTTACGATTAGATTTCAAGCTTTAATTTTTATAATTTGTTAATTAGTCCAAATAAAATAAAAGAATATGCCGAAATGAAATAGTAACTTACCTTATAAAAGAATAAATAATATCTTGATTACGAACTTCCGGAGAGATGGAAAAGTCCAATGCACGTTGTATCAATTCAGGTTGTTGCGCATAGCCAAGAGCGGTTAACGCGACAAGTTGTTGATCAGCTGTTGGACTATTTCGGAAAATGTTTAATATTGCTTCGAATTCTTTTTCACCGCCACCATGTGTTAAAACAATCTCATAGACTGCTCCTCGTATATTAGGATGCAAAACCGATTGATCATTTTTCTCAGTGAAAAGTTCAAAGCGACGCTTAGCTTCTTCAACAATTCTATATATTATAATCGCTTTAATTATTTCTTTCTGTTCGGAATTGGTCTAACAGACAACAAACATGCTTGCTTACTCTGGATCTCCAGCCCTGCCGGTAACCTTAATAGCCAAAGTTCTTAACATTGTAGTCAGATAATCTTCATTTTCAGGATATTTCCAACCTAATTTGTGTGCCAATTTCGAAAATAATTTTCGTTGGAATGACAAGAGTCCCTGGTAAACAGCCTCGGGTTGTTCAAACCATACGGAGGCAATATTCGTAACACGAGAATTAATTTCGAGCCACACACTGAGAAAATAATAAAATATGTTTAAGTAGTACATGTAGTATGAAAATTTATTTAAACAAACGTACATGTATTTGTCCTCATTTTCGAATTCAGTCAACAAGCTCAAGACTCCACTAGTTTTCCCATATCCACTCATTGCTAATGCGCCTGCATCGGCAATTATACCCACACGATCACTTGTATCCGTTAATTCGCCATTCCTGATTGATTTTCCCAACTTTTCTAATCGTTCAGGTGTATAATTGACTCGAAATACTCCAACTTCATGTGTGTTCAACTTGAAGAAATCTCCCTCGGCTTGTGAAAGTGTGAAATCAGCTTCTTTTACTGTAAGTAGTTGGGATTCAATATTGGCAGGTGTAGATTTTTCTGTACTAATACCAAGAGGTATCCACCAAATATGAGTGTCATCTTTTGGGGTAACATCGCCGGTAGAAAGAAATCGAGTTTGTTTGATGTGTATAATATTTTGCTGAGGTTCAGTAACATTGAGCACTGGATACTATAAATAATTAAATTAAAGTGAAACACACATATTTGTATATAAACACAGGGTAAATATAAAGCGTATTTATACCCCAATTTTTCTCGTCCATCCAGCCATAAATTCACCAACATCGTGTCCACTCTCATCCGATAAATTTACCCATAAATCATCCGTACTCGCATTTCCATACGAGTGAGCATTCAAATATCTTCGTATACCAGCCAAGAGAACATCTACACCCAGATAAGAACTTAACATTCGAATAACAGAAGCGCCCTTCTGATAACTTATAGCATCGAAAATTTGAAAAATTTCACTGTTAACACAAAGAGGATTATTTTATTTAGTGATATATTCTTGTGTACGATGATTTAAGGATTATAATCGAAAGATTACCTGGGATCATTTACAGTGACTTCGATAGGATGTGATGAACGAAGGGAATCGAGTTGGAGACCACGTTGAAAATCATCAGCTACATACCTAATCGTAATTAGGTAAATTTATTAAGTCAATCAATCAATCGACCTGATAGCTTTTCATTATGAGAGTTTCTTACTGTGTCCAAATATCCCAATCTGGGAAAATTTCATCAACTGCCAAATAACCAACCCAAGTAGCAAATCCTTCCTTAAGCCAGAGATGATCCCACCTAAAATAAATACATAGATAGATAGTTAACATTAATTTATATCGATATAGAATCATAAATTCTTAATTAATATTACCATTCCATCGTGACGAGATTTCCAAACCATTGATGAGCTAATTCGTGGCCAACAATATAGGCTATCTGTTGTTTATATTGCGCGTCAGATGCCTTTGAGTCAAAAAGAATTGCGGCTGTACGAAACGTGACAAGACCCCAATTCTCCATAGCACCTGATCAAAATAAAGTAAAAAATTCACCTTGTTATGCACGTTTTTTGGAAAAAATTTCAAATTTCAAATTTCAAATATCAAAAATTATATACCAAATTTGAAATCAGAAATCGCTACCATATCTAATTTCGGCAAAGGATATGGAATTTCAAAGACTAAATAAAAGCAAAATTATTTCATTAAATATCCTTGTTTTTAGATTGAAATATAAGATAATTTATTATACTTCGAGCAAAATAGTCGAGCGTTTTAGTCGCAACATCCAATGCGAACTCTCCTTGATTCTCTGACCCTTTATTTGCATAAACTCGGATAAGTACTGGTTTTTTATCATTACATTCACCAGCTGTATATTTCTCAATGTAAGCCAAATCTCCAGCGATGAATGCCACAAGCTGTTGGATTTACAAAGAGAATAAAATTGTGAAAACCAAATATTTGTAATCATCGAAATGTAACGGTAAACATACATAAGTACTCATGATCGGTGTCGTTGCGAATTTCACTTCTTTTTTGTTATTTTCAACTGATTTTTCACAAATTACATCCATATTACTCAAAGCCACAAGACCAGAAGGGACAATCAAAGTAATATCAAAAGTAGCTTTGATTGCTGGTTCATCCCAACAAGGAAAAGCACGACGGGCATCAGTAGCCGAAAATTGGGTAGTAGCTAAATATCTATCTCGGATGAATAAAAAAGGAAGTTACTTGATGCAAAAAAATAATCTCTCACAAAATCAATAATTAAGATTAAACTTACACACTTTTTATTCCCTGTAGAATCGGTGTAAGAACTACGATAAAAACCACACATCATATCATTTAGAGTTCCTGTAAAGTCGATGTGCAAAACAGCTGATGTGCCAGCTTGCACTTCGCTCGGAAAAGTAAAAGTCACAGTCTGCTTGTCATTATTATAAGATACATCTGATGCATCGATACTACAAAATTTGGAAAATTAATCATAAAAAGGAGAAATTGTATGTGGATGGCTTGTTTATATATAATTTTTTTGATACCTATTGAGCTTAGCAGCTTGAACTTCAATTTCATGAACATTTAATGTTGTATGCTTTGTAGTTTCATTGATATTTAGGCTATAGATATTTTAACAATTGTTAGTTCAACAGAAATATCAATTTCGCACTCATTATTAAAGCTTTTTATAAATGCATAATACTATACAGTCCACCCCCCGGTAATATGATAGCGTTAATATAAAACTATACTTTTGACATATTCGTCATATTAACGGAGGTAGACTGTAAATAGTCCGGATGTCTCACTTTATATCTTCGCTTCCTTTAAAGGTAAAATCTTCCAAATTAGGCGTTAAGATTAAGTTATAATGAAACGGCTTCACATTAGTAGGCAATGTTTGGCGTTCAGTTGTACTGGTCATTCTGAAAAAAGTATTATCGTTATGGAAAAGAAAGAAAAACTTGGTGAGAAAATGTGACACACAGCTACATAACATGTACACAAACTAAATGATTTCCTTTTTTGTGTCACATGCATAAATCGATTTACAAACATGTACGGTAATAAATTCTATGCTAAGATTAAATTATACCACTCTCTGTTGATTTCAAATGCTCTTTCGTCTTGTTCAATGTAAATATAACTGTTTGATAAAGAGAGCCTAAAAGTAGCTCTTAGTTTCCGAATAGTTCTGAATTCAAAATCAAGTTGACTGCATAAGTTGTAATGCGTAATTCGGCACCTATTTTATCTGAATTTTTCTCTTCGCCGAGTAAATTATTTAATAGAGTTACTAATTCTTCAGCGGCATAATCAAAATCTAGTTCAACCTTTGAAGTACAGTACATGTACTATCTTGAAACATCACGTGTTTGATTCTGATTGCTGATTTATTTCGTAAATATCAGGTCGATTATCTGGCATATTACCCTAGCATTGTTTATATAGTCCAACATATTTGTTAGGAGTCACAAAATTATAATTTTTTTAATCTGTTGGCTTGGAAATACATACCCGTATCGGTTTGATGGAATGCGTCCACTGAATATGACCCAAAAAATCTCAAGGCTGAAGATGATTTTTTTTACGCACAAAGTTTTTTGTATCTTTCAGATATGCGTGATCGGTCGATATACAATAGCAGCCATAAGTATCCGAACGCCCGGCTTTCCCAAAATCATACTATAAGGATCACTCAAATTTTCTGGGCGTAAAATGTAATGTTGCGTTCCTTCCAATATTTAGTCGCAAGGGTCTATTCTGTGATGGTTGGGGCACCAGATTATTGTATTTACTACAATGATCAATCGTTTCAAGGAATTTTCTGCAACGGAGTGGGAGTTATGAGGAATTATTTATGGTTGGAGGGTCTCTCCGGTTGTTCCAAAGGTTTTCCGTGGCGATTTGTTCACCAATCAATTTTTATTCAACAAATAGAGGGGGGGGGGGGGGGGGAAGGTGTTTGGAAGAATAGATAGAGTATAATTTTTTTTATAATAAGAGTCGGTTTTTTATAATAAACTCTTGTTTATCCAACAACGATCGATATATTCACAAACGTGATAGGACTTATTGACACGGCCTACCCAAGAAAACAAAGTTAATTTGAAAGAACTTGTTGATGTGGCCTGTACAAAGAAAACAAAACTAATTCCACAGGACTTAATGATACGGCCTGTTCAAGAAAACAAAGTCAAATCAAGAAAAATCAATGGCTTATTTTATGTGGAAGAGCATCCACTGAAGTTTAATCGAAATAATAGTGTATTCACAAGTAATGTTATTATTACAAGCAAGAACTTTATTATATTTATTGGATTAAAGCATGTCTTCTCAGCGACTCGAAGACGCTTTTGTCCGGATTGTTGTCATCCCCTTCTTGATAATCACTAATTACGTGCATTAATTATTGTTCGATGTTCCCCTATTGTCCAAGTGACTGTTGAGATAATTATCGTCCTCTTAATCATCACTATTGTTATGTGCACTAATATTATTATTGAAAAACGATGGGATATTCATAACACAGAGAAAAAAAAGGTAATACATGTACTGTTACCGTAGTAACAATAAATCCCTTAATTCCGCAATAATGCTCAACTAAATTCTACATGAAAATCTTACCG
>CAJVPL010001177.1:0-16070 GCA_910591945.1 Ambispora gerdemannii | reverse complement strand
TTTTATATGCAATTAGAACAGCTTTATCAGATTAAATCTAAAAAATCTGAAAAAAATATATATTAAAATATGTAATATTATCTTCATTTTAATGTAAAAATAAAAAATATTTATTAGTAAAATTAAAAACTTTTATATAAAGAGAAAAACTTATATTTTTCATATTTTTACTATATTTTACTAATAAATTTGTTTTAGCATTTTATTCTTTTTGATTGCTACTGTATATAAATTTATTAATAAATATAATAAAATTAAAATTTTTATTTTATATAAAAGTTTTCAATTTTATTAATAAATATTTTGATTTTTATATTAATACTCTTTTATTCCTTTTTACAGGAGAAGTGGAGAGAAAATCTATTATTTTAATTGTTATTTATCGATAAATTATCATATAAGTATATTTTTTAATGTTTTTAATTGGTTTTCTATCTATTGTCTCCATCTTGAAATAAATATTATAAGTTATATTTAATATATATTTTTTGGATTTTTTTAAATTTAATCAGATAAATTATTCTAATTACAAAGTTATTTTAATTTTATATTTTAATTATATAATAACTTTGTAATTAAAATAACTTTATTAGATTAAATTTAAAAATACAAAAAAAATATATATTAAAATATAACTTATAATTTTTATTTTGATATAAAAATAAAAAAAAAATTAAAACTTTTATATAAAGAGAAAAACTCATATTTTTCATATTTTTACTATGTTTTATTAATAAATTTGTTTTAGCGTTCCATTCTTTTTGATTACTACTGTATATTTTTTCAAAAAATATTATATTTTTTTAAGAATTAACAAAAATTTATATAATAATATTATAATAATCTAATATAATATTAATTCAAATTATATAATAATCTTTATTTATATTATTTAAAAATATAGTTTTAATATTAAATAAAAATACTATTTTTTGAAAATAAATATATAAAATAGTAAAGTTAAATTTATATTTCAAATATATTATTATTAAAAATTGAATTTATTTAATAAAAATATAATTATAATTAAATTTATAAATTATTTAAATAATTAGCAAATATATTTAAATAAAGATTTTATTTATTGTATTTAATCTGTAATTTAATTTTATAAAAAATATTTGTACTTATTAAATTTAATCTAAATTATTTTATTTAATAAATAATAACTTATTTATTATTTCAAATATCAAATAAATATTTTTAATTCTAAATTAACAAATTCAAATTTTGAATTAAATTAATTTAGCAAATAAATTCAATATTAAAATTCTAAAATCATATAATATTAAATAAATAAGTATTATTAATTTAAAAATTTATTTTAACTAGAACTAATTAATAAATTAATTTATTTATATTAATTCAAATAATATAATTATAATTCAGATATTTGAATTATCTAAAAATAATTTAATTATAATTAATTTCTAGTTATTATAATAAATAATTAAATTTATAGTATTTAGTTAATATACTAATTATTATAGTTTTTTAATCAAAAATTATATTATTAGATTTTACAAATTTTTATAATTTTGGTTAAATAATTATTATATTTACTAATTATTATAAATTTAATTATTTTTGAGTTTTTAATAAAATATAAATATTTTATTTTATTTTTGTAATATTAACAAAATTTATATATATAATTTTGAATAATAAAATAAAAAATCTTTTTAGCCAATTAATAAAAAATAAAGATAATAATAAATAATAATAATTAATTAATTAATATATAATTAATTAATTAAATTAATCAGATTATATATATTATATTTGTTAATAAATAATTTATAGTCTAATTTTTATAAGTAATATTTGGTTTTTTCTATGAATTTATTATATTTAATAATAAAATAATTTTTTAACAAATTTTTATATAATATATTAAAAATTTAATATTAGTAGAATTATAATAAACTTTGAAAGATAAAAAATATAAATTTCTTTGTATAATAAATTAAATTAAATAATTTTATTATTAAATATATTATAAAATTATTTAATTTAATTTACTATACTAAATATAAAGATATTTGTAATTTTTTAAACTAAATTTTTTTATTTTTTATTATCAAATTTAAAGTTTATTGAAATTTTATTAGTATTTTAAATTTCTGATATGTTTTTGTTATTTAAAATATTATTCAAATTCAAAAAAGTTTTTAAAAAGAAATTCAAATTAGTAATTTGGACTAAATTATTTAATTTAAACTATATATAATAATTTAGTTTTTTAATTTAGCTTTTTAAGTTCTAAATTTTTAAATTATTTAATCTGAATTATTAATTTAAATATTAATAATAATTATAAGCTTAACCAATTAAAAAATTAGTAAACAAATTAATTTTTTGAGTTTTTACATTCAATATATTAATATAAATATATAAATTATTTTTTATATAATTATAAACATTTACTTTAAAGTTTTTATCTTATATAAATTAATTAGTAATAATTAAAACAAAAAATCTGATTATAAATTTTTTTACTAACTTTATTTCAAAGTTTAATCAAAAAAATTTGTTTATACTTATTATTATAAAAATAATAAATAAAAATTTTTATAATAATATTAATATAATATTAATATAATATTAAAATCTCAATTAAGTAATATTTAGTTATTTAAATTCACTTTTTTAATTTAAAATTGAAAGCAATCTGGAAATAATAATACTATTTTAAAATTAGAAAAATCTAAAAAATAAAAAAACTGAATTTTTTTAATTTAAACTCAAAAAATCAAAAAAATATAAAATTATATATATAATTATTATATTATATATTTAATAATAAAACTTTTTAAATATTTCATATAAATAAATTACAATTATTTATATTTCTTAATTATTTTATATCAATAGATAATTAAAATAAACTTACTAATATATATAAAAATTTGTATATAATATATAATATTATTTTCTTTTTGAAATTTTCAAAACTATAAAATACAAGTTATTTTAATAAAATAAATATTTTGAGTAAATATTTATAATATAAACTTTATTTTTTTGATAAAAATTATATATTATTTTAATTATTTTATTAAATAATAATATTTAAAAATAATGTAATGCAAAAAAATTATTAATAAAATATAATAAAATATAAAAATACAAATTTTTCTTTTTATATAAAAATTTTTAATTTTTTAATAAAAATTTTTTTATTTTTGTATCAAAATAAAAATAATATTATATAGTTTTTCAAGTTTTTTAAATTTAATTTAATAATATATAAGTTAATATTTTTTATATGTTTTTATTATAAAAAATTATTGATTTATATGCAATTAGAATAATTTTATTAGATTAAATCTGAAAATATATGTTAAAATATATAATATTATCTTTATTTTAATATAAAAATAAAAAATAATTTCTATTTTTTTGTATTGCATTATTTTCAATTATTAATATATATTAAAAAACCAAATTAATAAAAATTATACAAATAATAAATATTTTAATTATTAATTTAAATTTTGAAATTAATATTAATATCTTATAATTCAAACTTAAAAAACTTAAGAATTTGATAAATTTAGCTCAACTTTTAATAATTATTTAAAACAGTATTATTATAACCATAATAATTTTAGAAGAATATTAAAGTTAATAATTCATGTCTTTTTCTATTTTAATAATTTATATTATATTTAATTAATATAAAATTAATATTTTTCGTACTAAAAATCAATATTTGATTAGTATTACTATTTTTTTTATACAATAATACAAGAAATAATAATAATTCTACTAATTTAAGAATGAGCTAAGTTCAGCATATATAAATTTTGGAACTTAAAACTAAATTAGTAAAGCTAAATTAAACTTTTTTATTTAAATCAAAGTTTCTAGTTTAATTAATTAATTATTATTTTGATCTGTTTTATTTAAAGACAAAAAAATATTTGTTTACTATATAAAACTTAGTAAAAGTAGCTATTTGTTGAATATTCTAATTGTAATAATAAAAACAATTTGAAACTATAACAGAACTAATATGTTGATAAATAATTCTATTTATAATATGCAAAAGTTAAAGTGCACATTCTGATTCTTAGGAATCAGTCGGAACAGATATTTTTTTAGCAGTTTGAGTAATAAGTTGTCATATTGATGATTCCTCGCATGTGTTATTGTTTTCGATATTTACAAACCATTTGAATATACTTCATCTGCTTAAATTTCTTTCAATAAATTCATTAATTTCTCTGTTATCTAATGAAGCTGTTTGTTATATATAAAGAATTATAATATATTTAAATCTATGTTCCTATGCAAAAAATCGCGGGGAAACTATCAAAAATATTGCGAAACAAGAAATTCTTCGGAATTAGCGTAATTTCAGGAACTGATTCGGAAAATACGCACGTAATAATTCATATATTTTTCCAGGTAAAATCCGCAGGATCGACAAATTTTTTCCTAATTAATGTGACCCATTGGTTATTCTCTAATCTCATTGGTCCATTTCAGATTTCACGATTATCCCCACAATAATTTTATAAGTACCCTAGCCATGGCGAAAAAAAAGTTACGGGTCTGTCGCCAATAGGAATGCGTGAATTTTTGATTTACTAGTGACACAAACCAATAAAAATGCATAAATTTTTGATCAGCCCGGCAAAACAAATCGACACAAGAAAATGAAAAAAGCAAAAAATGTAAAAAATACGGGAAACAGATGCCTAAATCTAATTTGATAGACTAACAAAAAATGTCGGGAAGGCAATTTTATATATAAATTTGATCACAGGTCTAACCTTAACCCTAACCTTTAAATTAACCTTTAACAATAATCTCTATTACCGTAGAATTTTTCTGGACATACCGGATATCACATGACCCGTAACTTTTTTTTCGCCATGGCTAGGGTATCCTAATTTTATTTAATGATGGTATACATTTTTTTATTTTATGTTGCGCCCTAATTTGATTAACTATTATAATTCTATGAAAAAGTGTGTCTGAAATTCTTCCGTACATTTCCGCAAGTTCCGTATGCAAGCTTTGGAATGAATTACAAATACCGTATTTTGCCGTGTATAAGCAACACCCCTGGATGGATTTTCCCCAAAAATAACATATGATACTACGTTACTTTATTTATTGAAATAAGCTTTAAAAAAAATTAATTATTTAGACCTTCGATAATTTTACATTTTTTACATTATAAAATTAATTGTATTACATACCCTATTTCAAGTTCAAAAATAGGGTAGAAAATCCATCCAGGGGTATACTGAGCAAATAAGTAGTAAACAACCGAGAAAAAATACTAGATCAAAAATTAAGCATCTAATATACATATCGATCACCGCGAGCTTTAAACCGTTGATTTGAAAATGCATTGAATGAAGTCGACATAGTCTATCTTTGTTTGTAGTCACAACTTCTGTGACTATGCTGTGACTCGTTCATTCTAGTATGGAGTTATGCCTCTCACAATATCCCGTGTTGATAAGAAATCTGTTGTCTTTGATATTTTCCCTCTGCTTTGCGCTTGAGACTTGTGCATAGATTTAAATTTTGATTTGTCAAGGTGTCAAAGTCAAAGGTGAACCCCACAACATTTGAAACATTACAAAGTCGTACACTACCCCGCGTACGAAATACATGTATCATGATTTTATTGTTACAGCGCCAGCAGCAAAGAGCACATGAGAATTAATAGTAAAAAGAAAAATAGGCTTATTAAAGCAATATCATTGGTAAAACGGTTGATAGAGCTATTGCTGTTAATTTCAAGAATTATCTAGTTTGAAAAACATCTATTACCAATCAGTGTAAAGACCAAGTACAAAGAATTTATTGAGCTTACTCCTACGTTTCTGTGTCTAATTTTTTCTAAGGCGATAGTTTGGAGTCGTAGTTTGCACAAATTGTGGTTGTAATATAAATTCACAACACAAATGTATCTGCTCACGAAGAGGACAAAGCTTTAGCGTAAAATAGCATTAGCGTTAGTGATTTAGTCTTAAGCCAGGACAATTAAACATAACGATAATATTAAAGTTTTTGGAATATTTGTGCCAAGACACAGCACAAAATATACCTGAACTAGAAATTTCTATACAGCGCAACTAACTTAACTAGCTAAAAAAAGCCATGTATTTTGTGTATAAAAAGAGGCAGTTTGCTATTCTATACATTATGACTTTTTCTCTTGAAATTAATGCGAAACTTCAATTGGTTGAATTTGCAACTAATGAAATGTTCGTATCTTCTCCTAAAGACTAATGTAGACGAAAAATTTACAGAGAAACCTCCCTAAGTGCATCCTCTATAAATGCACACACTATATACAGCCTCCCTAAATGCACGTTATGGCTCAGTCCCAAACTTATAAGCCCTTTAGTTATTTACTCTCTAAATGCACACCCTCTCTAAATATGGTCACAAGGGGTGCACTTAGAGAGGTTTCTCTGTAAACTTCTCGTCTTAGTTTCGCAATCCCCACTGTGGCAGGGCTAATACGTTTGGCATTAGTTGCTTCTTCTTAAAGATGGTAATTTGTATAAAAAAACTACTAATAAAAAATCTTACTGTTATGTTAAATTTAGCAATTATTCGAGATCGAATCAATCTATTTTGGTCTTCAGAACAGAAACAATCATCAATTAAACCAGATGCAGAGGTTTTGTGATAAACTCCAATTTTTCGATTTACATACGTAATTGTCCATATGATAAATGATTTTCCAATCCTAGCTAAAAAGCATACTGCACTTGATTTTTTAATCAAAGAAATATTTTTTAAAAACATGCCAAAAATTCAACAGTAAATTCTTCACCAATATACCAAACACTAGCTGGCGATTGGATGACACCATGAATAATTTTTTATTTGTAAAAATATAAAATAACACTTACTTTAGACATGTTGATTAGCATAGTGTATAGCTGCGGTCGAAAATCAAATTTCTAAAAGTTACGGTTTCAGCAAATGCCCTAAAAGATAATAACGATGAATCGAAAGTCCTAATTACCTAATTACGTAAATCCCAAATGCCTAAATGCCAAAGTTCTAAAACATAACGATAATGTCTACATATCGATATCACAATCCCAAAAATAGATGCTACTCTTTTAATTCAGTCATCTTCCCATGTAGTTACCTCTTATATAATCACATTCTAACAAAACCTCGATATAATCATACCATTATTTTGACCAAACATTAGCATAATAAAAAAACCTTTATACAACCTAGTGTCCAGCTTACTGAATTTTGCGCAGCAATTGATTCTGCTGTAAATTCTCATGTAACGTGTATGGTCACTTGACCAAATAAACTACAAGTTTACCATCGTCAACAGAAAAATCCACAAATATGACCAAGAAAGACCTAAAGTGTCATATTTGTGGATTAAGTTTGAATTTACTTCCTATTATGAATTCTGCGAAGTCCGCATGTGTAGTAAAATGGACAACCTCTCTTTTATGCTCGTATTCTTTAAATATGTGCATATAATTCATATGCAATACTGTGTGAATATGTAGGAGGAAGACGGTACAAATTATCAATAAATCTGATGCTTTTAAATTTATCATTGATGTTATTTCTAAAGTACGTACCGTGTTTTGCAGAATAAAAGCCCAGTGATACTATACAATTTCTATTGTACCCGGAGTACATGTATGACGGGAGAATACTGTGCTTGGATATTAAGGGAGATTATTATGTTAGGAGAATATTATATACATGTACGTAATTATGATCACTTTGTTTTTTACTAACATATGCACCCAGGTTTTTTACATTCAAATCACCAAAAAGGAAAGGGAGTACATACTATGCTTAGGGGAGGGGGGGATTTTATTCCGCAAAATACGGTATTGATTCATTGCTATAATCGTCCGTTATTATCAAAATGCTTCCAATCTTCTTCTGTTATTGTATAATTGGAATTGAAAAAATCACTATTATCAACCATTGCTCTGTAATTTCATTAATTGCTTTATTTTTGCGAGGCTAAATTTAGAGTTAGGGATTTAAAATTAAACCCTTTCTCCGAATAAAAATTTTAGAAAATCAAAAAAATTGCAAATAAATTCAAAAAATCCGAGTCTTACTTTGCTTACGTTCATCTTTCAATTTGCAAAAAGGTATCTTAACCTTCTTTTTATTTAAGAGTCTATTTTGATTATACATGTATTACGTCATAATAATAATTTAAATTCAGTTTAGGCCACGGAATAACTAATTTTGGATACCAATTCCGTTTCCTAAAGATCATATCGGCATGTTAAAGTAATCTGTGCTTATGTAACTTCGTTGGATTTTCTTTTAACGCATAAAAGAGAGAATCATAAAGAAAATTTTTAATTAATTATTATTATTGTCGAGGCTATTTACGTATTTGTTTTCTAACATTCCATTATACTTGAATTGAAATGTTCTAAAAAAGTTATCACAAACTACGGTAGGTATCAAACGTTAACGCTAATACGTATATTTATAAGTACGTATGATGCGTATCTTTCTTTAGGCGGTATGTACATGCATGTAATATCTAATTTTTTAATAATGATAATGGATGCACGCTATTTGTGAAAAAACAATAAAATGGCGCAAGAACCAATATAGGATGATTCAATACTCGAACTACTGTACGTAATTCGATTTTAGTTACGTACTGGCATTTAGCTAATCTTTAAATTAATAATAACGATAACGATAACGTTCAAAATAGAATATTTATGGATACTGTAGTCCTGTACTCTAAATTCGGAAAGCAATGGCACAGTTCAACAGTTCAAGGTAACATGCATGCAGTTTGCATTTTTGCAGATAGAATACAAAATCGAGCAATGATCTATATCTGAAAGTCCAGATCTTTGATAAGACACTTCTCGTTGCGCAAAAATAAGGTTTTCGGTTTCGGTCTGGTTTCGCGCTTTTTTTATGCCGTTTTGTTTTTTATCGTTATTATTTGTTTCTAACAATAAAGCATTAAAAATAAAAACTCCAACTGCATTTTTTTTTGTATATTTTCGAACAACATTGTCATTATTTTATTATGCCATTGAACTTTATTTTGTTCTGAGAGTCGATTAAAAATTTGGATTTTTCTCGGGAAACTCAGAATAGGTCACAATGCATGGACGAATGAAAAGCAAGCTTTAATCAAGTTCGAACTCAATGAACGCTTTCAACAAGAGCGAACAATCAGAACAGGCATTAATTAACACTCAGCCTAATCGATGATTTCTTTATGCAATTCATTGCAGCTGTGCGCGAAAATAAAATATATCATCTTCAAAAGCAGTATAGTTGATAATAATGCAATGTTGAAAAATAAATTCGTCCCGCATACATGTTTTTTTGCTTATTGTAATCATATGATCATAAAAACTGTCATATGCTGATGATTATTTGAAACAAAAAAGACCACTTTTTTCGAAAACTAATTTTTTCTGACTCCCCTTCTCCGGCTTTTCTCGTCGATTATTAAATATAACTCAATAACGTTTTCTTCACTTATTTACATAAATTTGACGTAATACATGGCATATATCAGTAGCATTTATTATATCTTAGAATTCGTACAGCATCCGTTCGAAGGTCAAATTGATTCTTTCGTTGAGCCTGAGCCAATTCTTAAACTTACAGCTTACAATGCATTAGGGGCAATAAATCCCGAGTAAGAATTTTTTTGTTTTTCAAACCCCTTACTCATAAAAAGGAAAGAGTTGTTGTCTTTAGAAGTAAACAATATTTTGTTATTGTTATCGCAATATTACTAGGGACATAAATATTTCAAATTTAATTGTTGTAGCGTATATTGTTATGCTACAAGATGATAATGACGAAGACAACAGCAATACGAAAAGCTGGATAAAAACCACTAGAGAGAAATTCTACGATTATTGTATGGAAACTCCGTATAAATTGATGGATCTTGAGAATCGGAATGGTATATATTTTGTATTTTCGGAGCTTAATATTCCAAAATGCGGAGTGTATAAAATCGTGTATCGAGTTTTTGATATTACGAGGTATTTAATTCTTATTTTTGAAGTCCTAAAAGCGTAGGTTCGTTTGAGATTGTCTTCTAACATTGATTTTTTTTATTTTAAAGTCCTAGACTACTGACATTCGACGGCGAAAAATTATATCCACTCGACGAAATAGAATCGAATCGGATCATAATCTATTCAAATGAGTTTCCAATTCGAAAAAGCGGTAAGCTGCTATTTTAGTTGTTACCGTTACAGAGAGATTATTTTAGTTGTCAAAAATTTCATTTATTTATACATTTAACATCCCTTAGCGAAAATAAGTTCTTATATTTTTCTTGTTTTTTCTGTGATTAATTAAATAGAACCAAATGCTTTATCAACGTGGTTAAACGGACAGATCATATGGCATTGGTTGAATTTGTTAGATGAAAAAATTGCCAAGCATAATTTCGTCTTTTAATGTCTAATTTAGGATGATAATTCGTGGCGAATGAGCTGATAAAGATCATCTTTATTTTTTTATGTTGAATGAAATACATGTATGTATGTTGATTTTGATGTGCAACAATTAGCGTTAGGCTGCTTTGTCGAGATTTGCGATTTGTATCAAACTAATTGAATTGATTGGAGATATAAAAGTGAGACTCTTATTTGGTCATTTGTAATAAACTCGACCAATATTTTTTATACAAATTTACAATATGTTTCTTGGTCTATGTTGTAGTATTAATTCTATTATCGTCTAAGAGATCATATAATGGTTGGAAGCCGTAATATATATGTTTTATTTTGCCTAAATTGTAAATGTAGAAAAGCACTTTCGATATAACGAACACCTCCGGGTAGAAAATTTTTAAAATGTTCAAATTATTTATTAGTTTATTTAACGACCTTCTGTAAAATCCTGGTTCCTTTTAACGCGCGCGATTTTACTTAATGGTCGTTATCGTTATATATCGAGTGTCTTTGTATTACAGTCACTTGATACTTGTACACCGATATGGACAATTACACGTGTAGCGGTAGTAAAAAATTCTGCGGTACTGTATCGGTATGTATTCGAAAAGTATTTCTGGGTTGTTATCGCTATCATTATCGTTATCATTATTATTATAGTTATATGAGATATCGTTGTATATTTCACCAAAAGGCACATATTCATAAAATGGTATTAAGAAAGATCTTACAAATCAAAGCGAAAATTTTCCTAGGGCTAAATAATATTAGCATTTACAAAAAATAATGTACATAATAATTTTATTAAACTATAACGATAAATATTTTCTTAATAAATTAAAACCATGTCTATCGCTATTAACGTTAACGTTGAATATACATGTATCGGTATTACTACAGTCGAACCTCGTTATAATCACAGGGTGACTATAAGTGTGACTATAACGGGATGCGACTGTATAAAAAATACCAATCAAATCTTCTGAGCCCAAAATCGAAACGTCGGGACCATAGTTTGAAATTGGTCGAACTCCCTACAAGCTATACGAATCAACTCGTCATATTCGTCGTGACTTATTTCGAGAAATTCGCTCAGATGTATTTTGCTTGCTTCAAATGTTTGTTGAGCTACTTGGAATGCCTTTATTGTAACACGTGGCATTTAACGTTAGATTATTGTAAATTCTAATGAAGTTACTGTAATTAAAAGTGTAGATATAAAATTAATTACCGATTCACCAAGTTTTCCGGCCCACCCTCCAATCGGTATGTTTCTATGTGCATGATTAATGTTAACCAATCTATCTGTTCGTCGAAGATACTCTTGTAGATATGGACTTATTATTCCTTCAATATGTCGTGAAGCAAGAAATGAAAATGCTAAGGAATATTAAAAATCAAAAATCAATATCAAAAAATAAAACAAAACTTTAATCAAATCAAATCAAATTGTTTTTCTAATTGATGATGTCACATACATGTCTTAATCAAACACTCTGTAGCAGGACCACTATTCACCCACTTCATGTCCGACTCCATACACTCCAAAAACCCACCCGGTTTACAAACTCGCATCAACTCCGGAATGACAATCGACTCCCATTGCTCGGATGTAAATGAGCCAACCATAAATCGCATATGCACAAAGTCGAACGTGTCGTCATCGAACGGGAGGCTGTTTAACAAGTTTGTGCATTGAAATTCGACGTTCGCTGGTTTTATGCTTGTGGGAAAAATTGGGCAGCAGTCTATTCCGATGAAATGTGAGTTTGGGTATTCGGATCCAAGTTCCATTACCCATGTGCCTGGGCCGCAGCTTTTATTTAGATAAAATCATTTTTGTTAATAGGTTGTAAGAATAGATCATGTGTTGATTTGATGAACAATTACCCGCAATCGAGAACTTTGAAATTCCCGAACTTTAATCGTTCTGTTATCGGCGATGAAAAATCAGAGTTCCAATTTAGTTTGACTAGATAGCTATTGATTTGTCATTATACAAAGTTAATAATGGTGAAAATTAACGAAAGAATCATGTAAAGCCTAATAAAACTCACTGTAAAAGTTGTAGTCGTGCCATCTCATCTTCATCATTCGGCTATAGTAAATGCAAACAAATACTTAGCAAAATCTATCAAAATTAGAACTAACCACGAATCCAATTTGAATTCATAATGCTTATTACAAATCCGATCCATTTGGATTCGTGGTGAGCTAGCTCTACTCAGAATACTAAACGTATTAGTCCAAATGATAAAATTCTTCTTGCATTCAGTAAGAGGAATTTTATCATTTAGACTACGCAGTGATCACGAATTGGTTCATACCATAAAATAGTTGACATTTTCGACATTTTGATACCGTCGACCATACGAAAACCGATAAAAGTCATTATCACTGGACGTCGCCGAATTTTGGCGTGATGCTGTGCTTGAAGAGCAACTGGACAGCGACGATGAACTCTTGCGCCGCGTATTATAACATTTTTTTCGGCTTTTGCCGTTGTGATGGAATTTTATTTTTGATGGTCCATTTCCCATTTTGCTTGTGAATTTTCGATAAGGTAAAATAATATATTTTTTTCTGTTATTGAATGTCGGCTTTTGTGGTTTTTTAAGAGAGGTTGTTTTGTGTATTCTTATATTTAGTAGTTTTGCGAGTTATATTTGATTAATAAGAGGGTGGGAGAAAGGAAAGGAAGAAAGAAACGGAAATGTTATTTTTATTTAGATACAAAAATACTGTCGCTAGTTATAAATTACAATTGCTGTTTATTGTTATATTTATTTGTATAAAATGGACGATAATAAATCATTATCGTTATACGCAAAATATCAAAATTCAAATTTTATACATGTACATACGTATATCTCTTCTGTAAGGATGAATACAAGTGATACACCTTAACAGGTTTTCTTGGATAATTTCCTGAAAAGGAACTTCTAGGAGAGAAGTTACTATTTTTTACGCCAAGATGTAAACGTTCTTGTGAAGATTCTTGACACGAATTTGACTGACAGAAAACGTGTTTTAGCTCTCGTGGTACGTAATCCCATTGTTCAGATGTCTGTGCATCTCATCTTTTAAATGACAAAATCAAACCGTAATATAAAATTTCGAGATGCTAGAAGGGGCGAGTCTATTTGTCGCTGAGGTGACAATCATTGGGTTGTGATTGACCAATAAAATCGCAAAATTATTGTGATCGACCAATCCTATATAACTCCGTAACTCTACACGTGACTGACGACTGTCATCGGCGACGACAAATGCACACATTCCCACTAAAAGAAAGATTTTGTCATTACAAATTTATTTAACATGCTAACACCGCATGTTTGTTTGTTTAACATGAGGCATCAATTGATGTATGATTGGAGGATAATATTTCTTCGAATTTCATTGATGTTTAACTTTATTGTAGAAGCTGTCACCAATTAGTCGATCATCGAATCAGTCCCTTAATTTGTAATTATCTTGAGCCAATACCAATAATTAATAATAGTTGTAAAGCAAAACGTTTTTATTAATATTTACTACAGCTTCAAAACATATGGAGCTGCAAGACAACTTTTGATAAGTAGCACAACTCTCTTTATTGATATGTGTATAATTTCTCCTCAAGTTCTAATTGGATGAAATTGATCGCGCGCAATATTGCATATACCAATAAGGATACAAACCCCGGAATGCAAATGTTACAACGCATGACATACTTCGTACTCTGTCAGTCAACAAAAGTGTAATGAAACGGATACAGAATTACAATACTTCAATTGCCTCTATACGTACTTTCTTTACCACGTAGTATCTCTACGAATTCAACTATAATTTCAACTAATCAAAGTACAACTTCAACTATTCCAACAAAAATTAACATGCAATGAAAAAATCCCCCAAAGACCAGTTATGTCATCTCTTGCTGTCGTTGTCGTCACCACACCATCGTCGTAGTTTGTGCTCGAGAATCGAGTTTGGGTTGAGAATCGATTCCTATCCCCAATTCTTTCACAACTTGCACGTAAATATTTGACAATTCCTGCCACATCAATTCCATCTGAACGTCTATTTTAAGTTAATTACACCTGAACAAAATCGATTAAATAGCCATTTGGTAGAACAAATTATGTTTATTAAAAGAAACTGAGCATTTGTACAAATGTTTCCTAATGCAAATAAATAAAAATCGATTGATAATAGATTTCGGGTTGAGAATCGATTCTCGAATTGAAATCAATAAATCGAATTATTTATATCGATATTTGGCAAAAACAAATCCGACACAAGGAAATGAAAAATGTGAAAAATACAGGAAGCATATGCTTAAATCTACCTTGGTGCACTAATAAAAAACGTTGGTGAGGCAATTTTACATATAATCTTGATCTCCATTCTAACCCTAACCTTAACCCTGGCTGCAGTAAAATTTTTCCGTAGTTGATTACATATACAATATGACGTGAACAATTAACGATAGGATTTACCTGAGTCTAAGCAGAATCATTAGTCATGGATTCGCGTTAGTATACTATATACGTATACACATTCGGGGAAAATTAATATCTTATAAGATGCATAAATTCAGGTTTGCTGAAATATAATCGCGCGGGATATAATCCAAAAGTAATTACGTTTTTTTAATAGTGCGTATAAAGTCTTGTATACTATCGCCATATACTTTAAATAATCCAGTTAAAAATTTCAGATTCTCTTTTTGGCGAGAAAATCAACCATTTTTTATGTCTCTGGATAAGCAGTAATTCCGAGTAAAGTGAACATGCTTTTGTCGTGATTCCCTTTTTCCGATGCTTTTTTTTACTCTATCATTTAAAGTTCGTTATTTTTAGCATCACCATGTATAGAACTCTTAACTACTAGAAATATATGGCAAGAAGAGTATTTACAATCACTTATTAAATAAATGAAAGTTCGGAAAAGCAAGGTGAAGGAATTGATAAAAGACTCGAGACATAATTGCTATCGTTATGAAAATTAATCGCAAATTCTTTTTTTGAAGTGTTTACTATAATTACACGGAGCAATTCGAAAGAATGATAATATAAATACAGTCATACCTCCATATAGTCACAGTCTTTTAATAAATTCTATAACACCAGTTTTTTTCAAGAACATAAATATACTACAATAGATCTTCTATATGAACTGGCACTATAAATTTCATGTGATTATATGGAGATATGATTGTATTGATAAATATTTAAGTAAATTCTATTTGGATGGTTTCTTTCTTACTTTGTGAAAAGGAATTCATATCAAAATATCATGCAGATTTAATTTAGCTCTCGACATAAAGAAAAGCCTGGTTAATTGTTATTGTATACATAAATATAAATTATAGGAGTCAGATAATTGATTAAATTATTAAACCTTTCTGTGAAGAAATTTTCAGTTACTGTTATGTACATATAATTACGTATATCGATATGTACGCTAAAAATATCTTTATCTTTATTACCCAATATGGTTAAATACCGTGACCAATCAGACATAAGCATGCTATATGACGTTGATCTCTCTCATTTGATGATAACGATATGGTTCATGCCATCTATAATCATCAAACAATTTTTATATAATTTGTATAATTTCAAATTGTATCTAATCTTCCAA
>CAJVPL010001176.1:0-16071 GCA_910591945.1 Ambispora gerdemannii | reverse complement strand
TCATATAGTAGTGGTCATAAGTATCTGCACCCCAAAATTTTCAGAAATCAAGTGACAACACCCCTCAAAAATTTCTGAAATTCAAGGGTATAATTATAGATTGGTACAACATATAAACAGGCGTTTTGATGATCAATTAACTTTTATGTCCAAAAAAATGTCATTTTCTCTGCATAAATGATATGAAATTGTTTTTCTTCACAAACAGCCACAAGAACTGCAATGGGACTATGAAAAAATAGTAACCCATATTGGTTGTACTAAGAATACTGCAAAAAATTAGATTCAAAGATGGAGAATTTCAAAGGATCTAAGTGATAAAAAAAATCAGGTCTGCAACACAGAACAATAGCAAAACAAGACAAACAAATAATGAAAATGGCAAAGATAGAAAATAGTATAACAAGTATCCAAATATAATGGAATATGAAAAAATGTGGTGTTAACATTAGTGTAATGGGTGAAGAGATATCAAAATTTTGATTGGAACCAGGTTATTTTTATGAATAAAAGTACTTTTCAACTATTCCCATTGAAAAAAAAGTTTGGTAATTCATTGAGAGAAAAAAAGTATTCGTACTATTAAGCATTCACCAAAGATCCATGTATTGAGATGTTTTTCAGTTTCAGGATTTGATGAGTTGGTGTGCTTTCAACAGAATCTTGACACCAATTTTATGTGTGAAATCTACAAGAAGGATCTTCTGCCTTCTGTCTCTGAGTTTTTTGGTGAGAGTAACTTAGACTGATTCTTACAAGAAGATAATGATCCCAAACATTGTTCAAGAATTGCGAAAAATTGGAAGGTGGAAAAAGGTATCAAGGAATTATCCTGATCATCAATGTTCCCAGATCAAAATTCTATAAAAAACGTGTGGCATGTCATGAAAGTATATCTTAAAAAAATTTATACAATTAAAGAATTAAAGGGAGAACTAACAAAAGAATGGAACCATCTTCCATCAGAATTTGCCATGAAATTAGTAAATAGTATGAAATGTCATATAATGGCACTAATAGAGTCCAACAGCAACTATACTATGTACTAAAAAGCAGTATTACTTGTGTTATTTTTAATAAAAAAATATAATTGTGATTTGCTTTATTTTTGGAAGAATTAGGAGGGTGCAGTTATTTATGACCGTTACTGTAAAAAAACATGCACTAAAACAAGTTATTTTTAAAATCAAGTCTCTTTATTCGATGAAATTATGAATAAACTAAATGACTAATTTAATACTACTTACCATTCGAATATCATCCACAAATATTTTTAACTCCAAATCAAGAAATTTGTCAATTAAATTGGTGCCAGGAAAATGTAATTGGAATGAAGAATAGAAAAATATCATATGATCAGACGATTCCAGATTTGTGCTTTATGAATGAGATGGCCAGGTAAAAGTATGACGAAAACCTGGTGAAGCTTGCCACCAAAAATGTATTAAACCTACTATTAAATTTGGTGGAGGATCGGTAAGGTTTTGGAGTTGGTCCTTTGGTACTGGTAAAAGAAATCATGGATTCGGATATCTACATTAATGTTCTTGCCAATTATTTATATCCTGGGCTCGCCAATATTCGAACGCTATATTTCAGCAAGATGGAGTGCCATGTCATACTTCAATATGTACGACTTGGTGAATATCAACGCATAATATTCAACTTTAGACTGGGTTGGTTAAATTCCGGATCTCAATCCAATCGAGCACCTGTGGGATATTTGAAAATGCAGACCTTTACCTACATCAAAACAAGAATTAATTAGTATGCTATAAGAGGAATGGATCTAGAAACTTTTACGTGTGTTAATTTTAAGTCTACCTAGATGTGTAGACGAGGTTATTAAAGCCAAAGGTAAAAGTACGAAATATTAATTTGTAGGTTCTCAAATTTAAACCAATGTAGCTACTTTATTTTTAATTGGTTTATTTTATTTAGTTAATACATATAAATGAAAAAGTAATATATTGTAAAAAAAGACTCTTAAAAAATTAAATATGAATTATTGAGTGAAACTCATTGTTGGTCTAGAACAGAAGAGCAGGAATATCAGAAGCATGACCATTAACAGTAGCATATGCACAGCCTATAACCAAATATGGTTCAACATTTGGATTGACAATACCAACTGCAATACCATATGTTGAAGGTAGCAGGGACTGAGATGGTACCGGAACTTTCTCTACTACGTTAACTGTGGTTCCAAGTGCAATGTCCGCAGTAAAGGGAGGAGCTACAGCACCACTGTCATCATCAAATGCAACCATAAACTTGAAATCTTTGGTGATTGGTGTCTCCAGCGTTCCATTAACAGTAAAAGTAGCAATTTGGTCAGGGACGACAGGATCAGGTGAGATTTTTACAGAGAGTTCGGGTGGTGGGTTAGGAGTACATGGTCCAAACACAGTAGTTCTTTTATGAAGTTGATGTGGGATAGCGTTGACAACACAAAGCATGGCCAATAAGGCAAATACAAAAAGAAAATTGGTTTTCATTATTTTCTGTGAATGTGATATTTGTTTGGAGTAAAAAGATTTCTTTGTTATTTGGTTGGAGTAATTGATTTCTTTGTGAATGTAATTATCGATGAAGATAAATTATCAGTTTGTATTTATAAGAAAAAATACTGGCCCTTAAAATCTTTTTGACAAACTGAAAAATTCATAAATATTATTCATACATGTGAATGCAATTATTTTAATATAGATACTTTCATTCAATTTACAGAAAATCTCATGAAAATACTCTGATGACGACGACGACAGCAATAACGACGACGACGGCGATGATATAACTGGTCTTTGGTTTTGTTTTCATTGCATATTGATTTTTTTTCATTGGAATACTTGAAGTTATACTTTGATTAGTTGAATTAGTAGAGGTACTATGTGGTAAAGATAGTATAGAGGCAAGTGAAGTATTGTCATCAGATTAAGCTTCTGTATCCGCTTCATTATTTCATAAATATCATTCAAATTTGGATTATTTCATACATGTAATATCATTCAATATCAGTTAATTTAGGTATTAATATCACTATCAGAGTTATTAAACTCTTATCGATATGGTTTTCACGTGATAATCATGATTTTCTAATTGCCTCGGAAAGTAACGGTAACGCCCGATTTGGATACGCCCGATTTGGATGTGCAACATGTAACGTTTTCCCACTTTTTGTTATTATTGACCGCAAATTTTTTTTATTTCTTCGACTTTTAAACATACACTGGACGAAAATTTGTTGGCTGTAAATATAACACACACCGCCTCCAGTTAACCGACTTTGACGAGGGTAAAATGGTAAATTTTATTGGGATTTTGAGTGCCGTGCAAGTTGCAAGAAAAATGAACCGTGAAGATAATGGTCTCTTGCCGAATACAAGAGAAATAGGAAAAAAGAAAATTTATCAGATCACAAGCTTTTAACAAGCAAGAAAAAATTGCACATTTCAAAAAGACAACCAAAGCCATTTCGTGACATTATCAACAAAAAAAATTCACCCATACCAATAAGTTCTGTAGAATTAATTTTGTTTTCTTAGACAGACCGTATTAATAAACCCTGTTGAATTGTCTTTTAGTATTGAGTTTTTCTTGGATAGACCGTATTTAATAAGTCCTGTCACGTTTGTGAATATATTGATCATTGTTGAATAAACAAGATTTTATTATAATGATTGGATTCTTGTTACAAGAGTGATTTTATTTTTTAAACACCCTCTTATTGTTGAGAAAAGATCAATTTTGCGTACAAGTCACCACGAGAATCCTTAGAACACCCAAAGAAACCCTTTTACTATAAATAATAATAATTCAGTCCAGCTCATAACATGTTGCGAGAATTCCTTAATTTGGATAATTCTAGGAATGACGCAACATTACTATGATTGGTTCTTTTTCTGTAGTTTCTTCCCCTTCTTTAGATGATTCGTTTACGAATCTAGTTTCTTCTGTATTCCCAGCTTAGTAATATTTGAATCATTTTTCATGTACATATTTGGTGTGAATTCTATTATCATCAATAAGCTAATAAGCACTATTGTTGAATTTTTGGTGAATTCTGTATGGTTCATCTTACTTTGGATCAAGTTTTTCACTCCATTGCCTGTTCGGTTTACTTATACACAAGTATTAGAATTTTTATATCAATGAGTAAGATTGTCTTCCTTCCATAAGTCAGTTCAAAAGGTGAATAACGAGTAATACAGCTGGTATATGGTTATATGAATAGTTTTGCCAAAGATTCACACAATGTTCGATTAAATCGTTCCACCAAGCCATTAGTCTGAGGATAATATGGTGAGGACAATTTTCATTCTGACACAATCGACTAATTGTCTCATTTACAAAGTGCATTCCTTAATCTGATAAGATTTCTAAAGAGCATCCATGTTATGCTATTATGTTTTCTTTAATGAATGCTTCAACATTGGTAGCATTAGCTCTTTGAATGGTTCTTGCTTCTGGTCGTTTTATTAAGTAGTTCATGATAACTACTATAAATTGATTTTGTTCGAGTTAATTAGAAGTGGTTCTACAATATTAATTCTGATATAATCAAATGATCTTTGATTCAAAATGCGAGAAAATTTGACGTATTCCTGACATATTCAGTTCGATTTAAAGTACAGAGACGACATCTCATGAGAATTAAGCAAGTTTGAGCGTACTTCATTGTCATCTGTCTTTGATGAATCTTTATCAAGGTTATTTATAGGCGTAAAATCTGAACCGGCATATAACTCGTAGATTTCTTGACAAATTTCTGGTTCTTCATTGATCTTTTGAACTATAGCTGTAATTAATGCCAGCAATGAAGAATCATTTAAAACACCAGTCGAATAATTGATATTAATTATTTTAGAACTTCTTGCGTATATTCCATCCGCCTTAGAAACCATCAACAACGTGTATTATGTTATGTCTTCCTTAAAAACCCAACAACCTCTTTCTTCTAAGTTCAATTGTGTCGCTCAAATAACTAGTATGTCCAAGCCTAGGACATCCATGCTTTTTATGAGTTTCGCAATTTTTTTTAAGATTCAGTAACAATTCTGAAATTCCATTTTCATTTTCATTATACAGCATTTGTGTATGTGTTAACAGATGTTGAATTTCTAATACTATCAGACATATTGGCTTTTATTCTGAACAAATCATTGAATACTTTTACTGGCTTATCATCTTGTTGGAGATTGTAAAGCGCTTTACTCTTACGCATGCTTGCTTTTTGATGTTTAGGATCAATTTTCAATGCCATTTCTGCATTTTCAAACGCTTTTACACTGACATAATCTCAGGTACGCCTTCTGCTCTTTCGCATAAAGGGTAACGTTAAATAGCTTCAATCCAATTCCGAAAGAATTTCATTAGCGGCCGATGTAAAGTCGTAAGTTTGAAAGAGTTACCACAAACGCGATAGATCATTTTTTCATTATAAGTTATTTGATTTTTGGAAGTGTTTGCAGTATTAGACGCAATTGCCAATTAAGTTTACCATTTGATTTGTGCGAGTAGGTTTACGTTTGGATTCAAAGTAACGGTAATGATTCGGCTGGATTATCGAGCGAATCAGAGGTAACCATCAGAAGCCACTTTATAATATGGATTTTATACCGCAAGAATAGTACAAATAGGAAGGAAACGAGAAGCTTTCTCAACGTTTAATCGGAATATAAGTGTACAAATCCAACCCTTTTATGATCTTCTATGACAGTACTAAGTGCAGTTGACTTTACACAACTTCTGATTACTCAGCATAATAAAAATGCTCCGGTGTGAACTTTATCAATTGTCAAATCCGAGACGGTGATTCGATTCTCTTCATCAAGTTCAACTTTGGTCAATGGATTTCTATTTATAAAAGTGCTGTTTGTCGCCAAATTTATCATGGCCATATTTTCCGCAGACTTATCCACTTTTCTTGAGTAACAATTATTTCTCGTCTCGAACGTTTTTCTTCGTAAGAGCTCATTGTGAGAAATAAACTATTGGTGATAGAAAAATGAAATAATTGTCATATCAAGTGGCGAATTTTAATCTCTTTTGTTCGTTTATAACTTCCTCATTATTGGTTATGCGCAGCTATTTCCAAGAACAAAAGAAATTTAAACTTATTAAGATGTTGAATTTAACAAAGTACGGAAAGATCTATACATTTGCAAAAAAAAGTTTAGTATTGAAAGACGGAGAGAGTTCTCTCATGAGCTTACGTGAAATATTCGCTATTCGTCATAGTTTATGTGACTCCAAAAATGATTTAGATTTGCCCAATTTTGGCTAGTTAAACCGGTGTAATGTCAATTAAAGTTAAAGGTTAGTTTAAGGTTAGGATTAGGGTATACCTCCATAACATTATTTATTAGTGCACTAAGCTTGATTTAAGAATTAGCTTCCCGTATTTTCACATTTTTCGCTTTTCCATTTTCTTGTTGCTGTGGTAGCTGACCCACAAACCTGGCACAGATTTTTGTGCTAACGCTAGTTTTTAATAGAAAATCAAAAGAATGATAGTTACGAAAAACTGAAAAGATATATTATTTATTGATGTTTTTCTTTAGCAATTAGAATATTCTATTTACACACATAATATTGATGCAACTCAATAATACAATCAAAGAAATAATGAAATTAATGAAATTTAATATAAGCATTTTAACCAGAATGAGTGCCGTTCGTTTAGCTAACAAAAAATTATACATAATTAGCAAATCAATAATGGAGACTTAATACCGAGCACAATAATTCATAACTCACATAACCTTGATCCGAAAAATAATTATTGTGCACCACCAGTGCTATTATTTTTCGGATTCTCAGGACTATCTTTCCAACGACTGGCTACAAGTTTAAACGCATCTTTATGCTGAAGTGTAGGATTCTCGGCCTTAACTTTGGGAAGTTCAGTCTGCATGAATTTGTTGTAAGCGTTTGGTGGCTTTTTTGGACCGTTGCTTTTGACCTTGGATTTCGGAGCTTTGGTCTCGTTGGTAGCGGAACTCCTGGTAGTGGTGGCTTTGGTTGATTTTGACTATAAATAAAACAATGATTTTTCGTTTTCTAATCAAGAACGAGCAAAGTAGCAGATTATCAGTTAAGAAGATATTTGTTGCTTACGCCAGACATTTTAGATTATGAATATATGTCTTATTGTATTGTATTGAATTAATTAGAAGGTCTCGAACCAAATAACTATTATGAACAGCTATTCTTTCAAATGGTAGATATTTATAATGATTATTTTCTAGTAATATACGATAGTAGTATTATGCGTGACCATTGTATGATATACTATTAAGTATTGGATCTTTATTATACTAGAATAACGTCAGAAATATGATATTTGATATGAACTTGGAAGACATTTTTTCAGCGTATTTTAATGAATCAAGAAATTCAAAGTAGGATCAGTTGACCTTTTGATTCAATAAATTAAAATATTAAATTTAATTTACTATCCATATCAATATGTTTACAATTCCCAATTAAATCGTAAATACTTGCTCATTTTTAAATGAAGACGAACTGCTCTCTTATTTGATATTAATGCAATAAATTAAATAATTCTAAAATATGCAGACAAACAAAAACATATCGATATAATTTCTAGTGCATTGCAACGATTATTCGTTTAAAGATTAACTTATAAAATAAATGTTGCCCAAATTTTTAAATTTATAGGACCCCCCAATTAACTAACAAAATACGTATTGTGTTATGTCTTCTGGTAGTGGATTTTGATCGATTTTATAGGTTGGGGGTTAGGACAAAATATCGATATTATATCCAATAACGATATTACTAATTCGGAACGTGTACGTAATTAATAGCTCCATTTAAGCAAATTAAAAAAGAGTTTCAAGTTTTCTTTATTCGGAAATTAACAATTTCGCAAGTGGTTATGAAGGACTATTGATTCCGAATATATAAAGTAACTATTGGCACATTTAATAACTGGGTTTTAAATTTTCGCACAAGCAGTAGTTGAAATTATATATTTATTAGGCTCTAACTATATTTACATATTTTGGTTTTGCCTATGTACGTTTGCCAATAAACTTTGATCTCATGCACATGTATAAAATCAAATGTATTACATGTACTTTTAATGTACGTACGTACATGTATTAAATGCTTTTAGTCAAACCTAAATTATATTGTTTGTTATAATTTGTGAATTTTTATCATTACGCATAAGAATAAACAACCAGAAGGTCTATGACTATTATCTTGCCAGCACATTTATTTTATTATCATTAGTAAACATCCAAAACACAGTACACAGTCATCACTAAGAACATTTATAAAGTGAACTCAGAAAAATGGAAACTCATTTATGTACTCGTGCTTGTAGAAAATGTAGGAACAAATATCGTATACGGAGTTTCAAAACTGAATGTTCTAGCGGAAATAAAGATATCGATGGTCTGATAAAAGAATGCGCGAAAATTAACCGCTTTTTTCAATGGATTCCGTTTGAAAGACTTATCAATGTTGAATATCTTGCAAAGGGAGGTTTTGGGGTTATTTATAAAGCAAACTGGTTGGACGGATCAATGAATTTCACTTACAAGCAGAATAAAAAAGTTGTGTTGAAATCATTACGTGATTCAAGGAAAATTACACCAGAATTTATAAACGAGGTAAAAATGAATTTCTGAAGTGCGAACATAATGTTTTTTGTTTTCTAATACAATTACGTTTTCAAACATAGATTCAGACTGCTCTGAAGTGTGATAACCGTCTTTACTTTGGAATAACTAAAAACCCGGCCACAAATGAATACTCGATAGTGATGGATTATGCAAAAGATGGAGATCTTTGCAAATATATTAATTCCAACTACATGTACTTGAATTGGGAAGAAAAATTGAGACATTTATTTAATATTATCACAGATTTGAAAAAAATTCACGAAAAAGGATTTGTGCATCGTGACTTTCACCCTGGAAACATATTAATAAATTATTATGCTATGATTGCCGATTTTGGACTTACCGGCCCAGCAAATATAGAAAAATTTAATCAAGAAATTTACGGAGTACTTCCTTATATTAGTCCAGACGTGCTAAATGGAAAACCATACACTAAAGCTGCAGATATTTATAGCTTTGGAATGGTTATTTACGAGATTGTTACAGGTGAACGACCATTTGGTGAACGGAGTCATGATATAGCTCTTGTATACGACATCTATAAAGGAGTACGACCTAAATTACTAAATAATATTCCCAGATGGTGCAAATTTATTATTGAAAAATGTTGGAATCCTATTCAAGAAATCAGACCAACTGCTGAGGAACTTTTAGGCTTTATCTACTCTTTCCACTATATCAACTTTATCAATACGACGTGGAAACCGAATGCGTTGCATTTTCAGTACTATAACTCTTTAGAAAATTCTAAAATACATCAAGAAATTATTGAGGGTCTTAAACTAGAATGGCAGGAAATGTGTGAACTTGATAATGTAAACTTACAAAAAGGCATTCCTAGGAATCTAAACAAAAAACAAATCAATCCAAATGCAGTTTACACTAGTCGAATCTTTACCAAAAAATTAATTTCAATTATAAATGATACAGGTACTTTCTATTTTTAAATATACATCTGTGGACATTTTATATCGATTATAAAGTTTATTTTTGATATTTAGATTCCACAAGAGTCAGTTTGTACGTTCCAAATGAAGGTAAACTTACTATTTAATATTATTTTTTTATTAATTTCTTTAATTCATTGCTTTTTTGGTGTGGCAAAATAGATTTCGATTTAAGTATACCATATGAAATAAAAGAGAATGAAAATATATCGGGCAACTTACAAAAAAAACTACAAATTCATGATGAAACACTTTCAACAAAATAAGACACTATTAGGGGAACATTCTTTATCGGAGCAATTTAGTTTCCGGCTTAGTGGATCAGCTAAACAGCTTGGCTGATCCAGCCGGCTTCTGATTTTAGGGTGGTTCCTTACTAAAATGAAATGAAAAAACCAAATTTCACCAATAAAAAAAATGCTAAATGATATGAGATCAATTGGAAACTAGTCGAAATTGGTGATAGTACCAACAAAATGAAAAAACTAAATCTCTAATAAAAATTATCATAATATATGGAAATCAGTCAAAATTTATAATTGCATCAAATCAATCAGAAACTAATTAATGTTTGTGATAATATTAATAAAAGAAAAAACTAAATTTCACCAATAAACAAAATGCTAGATACTTGCATTTTAATAAATTCAGTACAAAATCAAATTGAAAATTAATCATGTAAGATATTAGTTATTAAAAATAAAAAAACTAAATTCCACCAATAAAAAAAATGCCAAATACTTATATTTAATAAATTCAGTATAAAATCAAATTGGAAATTGATTATATAAGATATTAGTTGTTAAAAATGAGTTTGAATATCATTTTTGTTTTGCAAGTGTTGCGAATTTTCCAAATCATAATCAGTTTCCAATTAGATTTTATGTTAATGGTATTATTAGTGAAAATCAAAAAGATATTTAATTGTTTTTAGTTTTTTCCAATAGCGCCACTAAACAAATAATATTAATACACATGAAAAACGTAAAAAAGTAAAAGTGATGAAAAAGAATAAAAGAGAAATATATAATTTTCAGACAAGAGAATTAAATTATAATAAGGTACCTATAGAATTAGAGCTCTTTAGAATAGTTGATGTTCCTTTAGCATTGACTATCATTCGAAATGAAAAAATCCAGTCGCCACCAAAAGAAACAAAATAGAATGTACAACGAAAGAATAAGCGGGATAAGCGAATATGTAGACAAAAAATTTAAAATTAAAAAGAAGCCTTGTACAAGAAATACCAAACGATGATTGGTATGAAGATGAAAATGATAATAAAAAAATGAAATATTATTACTGCTGCTGCTGATGATGTTACGAATAAAATGCTAAACGAAAAAAATGTAAAAATCACAAAACACAATTGATTAATTATTGAAAAAATGTAGTGATGAGATGACTGCTATAATCTATATACAACCAAGTGTCTAGTCGGCATGTGTATGTGAATTGTTATCATGTTATTATTCGTTTGATTGTATATACATGCATCAAAGATTAATTAACACCAACAAAATCCGTGTAAAATGTTTAGATAAAGGTGTGATATTAAGTGAAAAGGGATAGATAGATAGGTAGAATGCTGAATGCTATTTATGAAAATGCTGATTTCGATTGTCGGATCATTTGAATAATTCAATCGTTTTTTCAAACATTTCATCAATGTCAAACAAATTCGTGACAATCCTCTTAAATAAGCATTCGACTAAGTGACCGGTGTTACATCACGTCATCAAATGAATGCTGTCAGAATGAAACAAATCACGAGAGCACAGAAGAGAATGAGAAAAAAGAACGAAAGAAAAGCTTAGATTTTTAGAATTATAATGTTTTTGGTGGTGGTGTTGATTATTATTTATGTTGTGAAGTATGAATGAGATGAATGATTACTACTGCTAAATGAAAAATATTTACTGCTGCAAAAATCGAGAACATTTTACGATTTGAATAGGACCGCTTTCGAAGAATTATATTAAAACAGAACATTAAAGTGTATATAAGAATAGTGTCAAAGTATATATAATAAAAGTGGGTATAATAATAGTACTGAAATCGAAAATTTCCAAAAACAAAAATTCTGGAAAATCAAAAAATCGATTTGTGTAAAACGCATTTTTATGAATTTCTTGTGATGCGTTTTTCTTTATTTGAAAATTTCCATCTCTTCTTTCTTCAGCAATACTAAATTCCTCACTGATTCCAGTTGGTGCTGGATTGTCACATATATCGGTTATCCAATCGCTAAATATTTCATTCAACTCAATTGCTGTTGGTCTTTGTTTTGGATCAAATGCCCAACATCTTTTCATCAAATCAGAAAAATATTTGGAGTATTTTCAATTTCTTTTGGTCTGACTCCATTACAAATATCTATTGCTAATGCGACGTCATGCGCTCTCTCAGCAAATGGGTTTTGTTCGGCTGCAAGTGACCACATAATACGTACATACCGATACAAGCTACATGTATTTTGTGCAACATCGTATCTTTTATAAATATGTAATGAAATTTACCGTTTTTTATTTGAAATATGCCTGAAAATAAATATTCTTGGTCTAAGGAAAACTATTCAAGATGGACAACTGGCAATTTGCAACTTGATTTAATTATACAAAAAAGCCAAGCTGAGGCGAATATAAGCGGTGACGATCTTAAATATATTCCTTATGATCAATTTGAACTGGTTGAATTTCACAAAACAGGGGCGTTTAGTAAAATCTATTCTGCTATTTGGTTAGAGGGACCTAAGTGGGATTGGAACGAAAACATGCAGGCTTGGTCACGGGGTGGACCAATAAAAGTCGCGCTGAAAAAACTTATACATTCTCAAAACTTGAACAAACAATTCTTGGAAAACGTAAACTTTCTTTCTCATTTGATAAATCAAAATTTTAAGAATTATTAATAAAATGTTTCCTTTTTATAATACTTACAAAAATGTCATCATTGCATTCAATCAGGCAGTGTAGCTGATACCTTCGGTATTTCAAAGCTCTAGACGGATTTTTGTATTTGTAATGAGATTTTATGAAAATGGCGATTTAAATAAATACATTGAAAATGTTAAATATATTAGCTGGAAAGGTAAAATCGATTTATTATGGAGGATTACCGCTGACTTGGAAAATATTCATCGATCTAATCTCTATCGTGGAAATTTACACGGTGGAAATATAATGATTGAAGATGATGAATTAATCTCAGCTGGAAGAATAGCTGATATAGGAATTCATGGATCAGTTGATACGCCATATAATAATAAATTATATTGCGTAATTCCCTATATTGCACCAGAGATTCTTCTTGGAGAGAATCAATCAAAAGAGGCTATTTATAGTTATTAGCTTAGCTATGATGTGCGTGATATTCCCAGTACATGTTGGCGTTATAGTAAAATCAGTTAGTCCACTTGCTTGACTTTTAAAGTTTCGGATGATTGTAAAATTTTTTGAAACCGCCTAAATAGCTGACACGTAGCAAGTTTTTTATGCGTCCATAAAAAGTTAACTAATGATCATGGAAATATCATAGGCGAGGATTAACGGTCCAATAATATTTAATATTATAAAAAATAATGGAATCGCATCGGAATGAAAAAAAGGAAGATTTCATTTAGTTGATTAATATGATCAAACAGACGTTTCATTTTCGTAATCTGTTCATTTGCACGTTGTACAATGTAAATTTGAACGTAGTGACCATATTCTCCTTTGTACGGTCACTTATTTTCCATTTTGACCAAGCAAGTCAGCCGACTTGTCAAATATTGTTTGCTTCCATTCCAGGCGACTTACAGCATCGTCATCATCAAGTAACTTTCAACTAATTATACTGTCTGTACACGCATAAATTTCCGTGCGCATGAATCATAGCTGTTTGTTTGTGCCCTCAAATAATGAGATTTTAAGTTAATAGATTATACATGTATAATAACTCTACATGTACGTAGTCCATAAAAATACACAAATGGAAATATCCCATCATTATGAGTCATTCATTTATGTTTACAATATTATTTATATATTATATTATTCGATTCAGTCTACATGTATATACCAAATCAAATCAAATCCAAAAAATTGAATTCAGTCAATACAAAATATAAGGTAAAAGGGGATATTGTGGCGAAGTAACGATACCTCGATAACTAGCGATCGAGATATCGCACTGAAAGTCATCATGTGTCAGATTTTCGCCAATTTAAAGAGCACTACCTCGATATCCCGTAATCAAAATCACATGTGCATGCTACCATTCGATTTTCCATATCTAGACGAATCGAATGGTGGTATTTTATGTGATTTCGATCTCAGGGTATCGAGATATCATCCTTGAAAATCACCGCATGTTAAATCTTCGCCCCGTATATTAGATCTTCGCCAATTTATATTAAATTTTGGCATACGGTGATTTTCAAGGATGATATCTCGATACCCTGAGATCGAAATCACATAAAATACCACCATTCGATTCGTTTAGACATGGCGAATCAAATGGTAGTATTTCATGTGATTCAGATCGTTAGTTATCGAGGTATTGCGTATTTTCTTTACTCCGCCAAAAATACCCACAACCCTCCCAAAATTAGCGTTTTGAATGTAGAACACAGGGTGATCATTTTTTCTTTTATTACTTGTCACGTCATTGTAATTTTTACTAGACTTATACAGAATTAAGTTGGCTTTTAGCCATAATATATATACTAATATTTGTATTATTTGTAAAAAGTTTTCCTAATCACGATTTTAACTTCGTTAAAATACCCCCTTTAACTGAACTCAACATCGAGGTAAACAATAGCAAACCTATATGTATGCTGTCTCAGCCTTCACCATAGAAGAAAAAATATTACTCTTCCGTCGTCGTGTATGGAAGAATTGTTGAATGGAAAGGAATGAATGGTTTAATGTAGTGATAAATGTCACAATTCATATAGAATCGCTAACGACTATTTGTGATCAATTACATTAAAAGAGCAATTAAAAATATGAAAAAATAGTGAGTGAGTGAGTGTATGGCTCATTCATTTTCATTGTTGAGGAAAAAAATTTGTACACGTTGCTCATACACAACAGAAATGTTAAAACGACAAAACAAAAAGAAGAGAACACAAAAATGAAAACATCTCCGCTAATAGAATAAAAGAAAGAGTCGAGACCAAGATCATGTTCTATCTTGTATAAATAGAAATGTGTATCCTATCAACTTGGTGGTGTAGTATTTAGTCTTTACGCATTACATATTAAATAATTTCATTAAAACATAAACATTAATTTTTCTGGGTACCTGTTACTTGTCGACTCTTATTTTAACAATCTCATAATAACTTTTAACGCTGAAGTAATAAACTCGCTTTTCCCCTGCATTTAAAAATATGATTCAAAAAATATCGTAAATCATTTTTTATTTGTAAAAAAAATAAAAAACAAATATATATTCTTTTATTATAACTTACACCCATAAATTTTGCATGAAATTTTTGGAGGTCGTGGTAATAACGATATTCCATTCTCGCCTCTTTAGAATAAACTGCCGTATATCCTGAAAATAAGCTACCTTTTTTTGCACAATTTTTGGGAGTCAAAAAGGAGGGATAGCTTATTTTCGGGAGTTCCTATTTTTATGATTTTGGATTTTGGATGTGATTAGAGGGGGTAGCTTATTTTCGAGGGTTTCGAGCCTATTTTTGGGGAATGTTAAAGTAGGCAAGTCGTTTAGCCGGTTTTGCCACATTTGATTAGTACATGAATTGAAAATTTGCAAATCACGAGACATATCGATACGTGTTCTTGTAAGTAAAAATAAAGCTTTGTTAATTACCATTTGCTCTTCTCTTTAGATCCATTTTTTTAACGTCAATAAAGTGATTGAACTTACTCCTGAAGAACTTGACAAAGAATGGGCATTTGTCAACAATATGTGGGCTTGATTTATTAGAAATATATTGTCAAATGGAACTGAGTGGAGAACTTATATATGCTGGCTCTCAAAACTCCAAAAATCAAGTGAATACAAAGTTGGTGTCCCCCAGAAACTTTGTGCAACTCACCAATCAAGTATAAAGCCAGAATTAAAGTAACTTGGTTTACAAAAAAGATTTGGATCTCGTCTAAATAACCAATACTCACACAACAGGTAATTTTCTAAATACAGTAAAACCTCCATAAATGCAACCTCCATAAGTGCAATCCCTCTCTAAATGCAACATTTTGCTCGGTCCCAAGCTTGGGACTTAGTGAATAAATGCAACCCTCCCTTTTCTGCAATGCAACGGATTTGCGAGTCCCGTTCTAGTAGATTTATTTCTCTAAGTGCAATTCACGTGATTCACGTAATACAAAAATGATCAACACAAGGTACAGACTTGTTTCACGTACTGTTACTGAAATAACATTAAATTCTCTAACTCCGTAATTTTGATCCTCAAATTCTACATGAAAATCTTTCCATAACGACCTACA
>CAJVPL010001175.1:0-16072 GCA_910591945.1 Ambispora gerdemannii | reverse complement strand
TTAACAATTTCTGTCGAAATTGGCACAGGCTTAGATACTTATTTTTGCACTGACCAATTTTATTAGTCTATTCCTCTTTCCCAACTCATATGACTCTTTTACTAATAGTGAAGAAACCCTTCATTTAAAGTAACCGTAGCAATAGCTTTAATTTTTAAAGATCAAGTAACAATAATTTGTATAAATATAATATAAATCTTAGCTTAAAAGAAAAATTTAATTACTTAAATCTTCTTATATATTTTAATCTTTTATCATTTTAATTTTCTTTTGACAAAATCTTTTTAGAAGTGAGTTATATTATAAGTTTTGAATTAGAGTTTTTCAGTTAAGTATTAATTACTTTTTTTATTTATTTTAAAAAATCTCTTATTTGTAACAAATAATATAAATAATATTTTCTATTTAATATAATTAATCTCTTATTATTATATTGTGAAGTTAGTTAATATTATTTAGAAATTTAATAAAAGAAAAATATTATTATTCCAGTTCTTTTAATAGTATTTATATAGCAGAAGATTTTTAATAGATCTCTTTTTATAGTTATAAGAGAAGCTAATAGATCAAGTTAAATTTATTATTAAGAAGATTATATGTTATAATTATAATAAGTTCAAGATAATTTTATTAACAAAGCTTTTTTATTACTATATTTTTTACTATTGTTGCTTCAGTTAGCGCTCTGTATATAGACTATACAAGTATATAATACAAGAATAACAATATTATTAGACTATTTTAAATTTATAATTAAAACTATATTAAAAATCAAAGAATAATTATAAGATATTTAATAAGTAGATTTATTATTATCTAATTTATTAATAATAACTTAACTTATTAACTTGTTTTTTGCTATTAAATGAAGAATTACTTATATATAAAATTAATTATTGCAAAAATCTCTAAATATTTATAATACTAAACTAATAAAAATTCTATTATTATAAAGATCAATAGTTCAAAATATCAACAGTTTGATATCTCTAATGATTAACAGTTCAAAAATATTAAAAATTTAATATATTTATCATATTGATATATAATATAAGTCCAAAAATAACTAATCAATAAAATTAAAAATAAATATTATTCAATAAAATATATTATATGGGGCACATTGCAAAACCAGACAAAGTGAACATTCTATAAATGAGAGACTGATTGTGATGTGAGTGCAAAATTGATCGGGATGACTGATGACGTTTTGTTTTGTTAATTTTAATGCTCCCTTTATCATACCAGAATGTGATGAATATAAATCATAACAGGAGTAATATAGAATTACCTCTATATATAAAAATATTAATGTGAAACTAATTTACATTAAGTCCACTATGAAATCAAGGAATTACAGCACTATTAGAAATATTTTAAAGAAAGAGCAAGGAGAAAAAATTGCATCCTATGTTTTTAACTTACTTCTTAACTTTCAACCAACTTCATCTCTTAGATTCCTTAACTTTAATTTGAGTAACTTGACCATTCTGTTGCTCTTTTAATTGTTTATTTTCTTCTTTTAACTTAGCATTCTCTGCTTCTAGTTCTTTAATCCGCTTAATTTTCTCATCACCTTATTCTTTTGATTTGTTATGAAATTTAATTACTTCTTCTCTCTCAATATTTAATTTTTCTTTAGTACTTGTTAGTTCTTTTTCCAGTTCTCTAGTTTTTTTTCCAAACAATAACCAAAAGTTCTAGATGTTATTTCTTCTGTAGAAAGTGATTGTATTGGTTTATTCTCTAACAGATTACAAAAACAACCTTTCCTATTTCTCTTTAGTCTACCACAAAGTTTACAGTAAGAAAGAGTATCATTTTCAAGATCCTTTTTACAATCAGCACAAATATAAGCTATGTCAGCATAATTATCATTATCTTTGAATGCTGCTACTTGGTGAGTAGCAATGTTGAGAGTAAGATTGTCTTTAAAACAAAAATCTCAAAAACTAAATGAACAATAATTATAATCTTGTTTATCTCCTTCTGCTACCTCAAAAATTCTATATTCCAACTTCATAATTATTGTTTCAAAACATGTATTTTGAATTGTTGTAAAATATAGGCTTGGAATTTTTGTTCTCTTTCCTTAACACTTTCTTTGATTACATTAACTTTTGTGCTAATTTTTTCCTTATTTTTATTTGTAAACTTTCAGAGTTGTTGGAACTTCTTAGGTTTAATTAATTTAACTATTTTCTCATCTCTAGAATCTAAATCCTTTCTCAATTTTTCTATTGTTTGTTGCTGATTAAATATAAAAACATCTTTCTGCATAGCTATTTCAAAGTTTTTTCACTCATGCCATTCCTTAGCTTTGTCAAGCGCTTTCATGAACATTTCCTGTTCTATTTCTACTCTTTCTTCCAATTTTTCTATTCTGTTATCTTTTTCTTCTAACTTTACTTCCAATTGCTTATTTATTTCATGCAATTCATTTCTCTCTTTCTCTAAACTAATTGTTAAGGATTGTAAATTTTTAACTTCTTTATCAACTTTATGTATCAATCAAGTATATTGTGATGCATGTAAATAAGATGAACAAAACTTTTTCTAAACTCTTTGTCTTCTAAATGCGGTAATGTATAAGGGCGAAGTTAAAAGTAATTTTTAACTGCTCTTACATTTGCTTCACTTGGATTTCAGTTTAAATTATCAATTAATTCTTTTATTTCCTCTTTGGTTAAAATATTGTTTTGGTTTGTCATGATCTTAATTTCTATATTATATTTTAATATTAAAAGATTAAATCGTAAAGAATTTAATAGAACTAATAAAGTAATAAAATTTGCGGTTGACCGAAATATTTTTATTCATTATCAAAATAGATTGGTTTGGGACAAGTAATATCCTTAAATTCGTCTCTAACAAATGGGTGAATATTATAATAAAGATATTCTTGCCTTTTGTAATCCAAAGAAGGCAGAGTTAGAACTAAAATAGAAAAAGATTTAATCTTTTTGGTAATATCAGAAACACTTGCTTTTTTGATTTTCAATAAATTAAATTTCGTATAAGTATCATTAGCAACCAGCTGGATTTTGACAATTCCAGGTCAAGCCATTTCGAATACAAAATGTTGATATTTTTGTAAACCATTCAATTTTTAAAGAAAATTCCCAACACAGAATTAAGATCAAGGTATTGAAAGTCTTTCCCATTGTCATAACATTGAGCTTTGTTTAATCCCGCAGTGCTCGATCTTTTCACAACATTAACAATATGATTCACACAATCTATGATTGTTTTGCGGTATAGTTTCTTAATCAATCCAAAACTATTATCACATTTGAATTTAGTATGTTCAGATATCATAAAATTTAATTCGATACTTTCATAATAGCCGCAAATTACTAAATATAAGTAAAATCAAATAGTAGCATTATTTTTATTTTGTCCACTCGCGTTGTCACAAGTAATTTTTAAATGTTTTTCACCTTTATTTAATCTTTTAATTCCATCAAATACCAGGCTCAGTGTACCATTAGGACCTTTACCGATAATTTCGTCTTCATTGAGAATGTAATTAATTTGTTCGCGTTGTTACGACTGGAATTATCTTAATTTCTTAATTTCTTAAATTTAACCATGTCAAATAACATATATCCAAAATATCCAATATATCTGACTTATTCACCAACACTATGAAATTAGACATATCATAATTATCTTATTTGTATGACATATCTTATATTATAATATCTTTGTAATGAAATAATTTTATATAAATAAAGGACCTTTTGGAAAAACCAAAAGGCATCAATTGATCAATACAAAATCTAGCTAGTCAATAAACTGCTCTTGTTTATTGTTTAATGAAATTGTACTTTAATTGATTATAATCCATTTATAATAATCTTAAAAATAATAACTTATTAAAATACTTGCAATTATTGCGCACTATTGGACAACCGCCAAGTTGCTAAAGAACATCAGTACTGTGTTGCTTTAGGACTGTCCCACACTAAGAAGACATTATATCTTTTAGTAATAGTGATAGCCTATCATTAGGATAGAAGAAAACGCACTGCGTGATGATCCCAAAGTAACGATTACAACGAGATCGAGTAACCGTAAAAATACCGTCTAAAGACGTTGGTTGAATATTGACGTCACGATTATTACCCACCAGGAGCCCGATCGTAACATTTGGCGAGCTCACCAGGGGGATCATCCAGAAGAGATCGATCCCGAAGAGTAACGAACCTAAAGAAAAGAATTAATTAATGCCATCACAAGTTACCACTACCCGAAGTTATACATACCGACCGACAGGCCCAGGATGATCCGAAATCGTCGAAATTACCCGCACCCAAGTTTATTCACCTACAGAAAGAAGAACAGTCACGGTTACTACGGAAAGAATCCCACCAATAACCGAGATAATTAGTATACTTAACGGTAATAATAACCAGCGTCCCTGATCCGTAGGACCCGTCCGAATATACCGACCCAGAAACTAACTAAAGAAAGAAATACTTAAAGATTAACAATAGTGAATCGTTAAAATATAAATAATTAATTAAAAACAAACAAAAAGAAGAAAAATACTCACCAAAAGAAACCCCACCATCCAAACGACGCCAAAAACGACAAATACAAAAGAGAATAAACAACAATAAAAAAAAAAAAAAAACGATCAATAAAAACAACGCCAATCAGAAAGTCCCAAAGGACAAATCATCATAGTGGCAAATCAAGAAGGATTCGAAAGACACCGAGATCAATTATACCAACAAGTCCTAGACAATTGTGGAATAAACGAAAAGCTGAGTCTCAAAGAAATATTTAACCGATTTTATCAAGACCGCGTTCAGTTCCACCTAGAAGGAAAAGGTCCGACAAGAAATATACAGACCAGATTTGCTGTAACTATAGAAGCCGAAAGCAATTTTAAAATAAAAGAAGCCGAAAGTAAAGATTACATCCGAGCCCTCCGAAAACTTATATTTGAATACTATCAGGAAAATACAGAAGTCGTATTCGATTTAACCGAATCCGACGAAGAAAACGACGCCAACACAGCCTTCATTAAATCAGATCAAGAAGGATAAATAAGCTACGAAAGCACTACCGAAAGTGTCCTAGCAGAACTAACGGAACAAGAAAGAGCATTAAAAGAAAAGATTAAAGCAACTACCCGAGAAGCAAAGAAAATATTAAAGGAACGAATCCAACTCACCGAGAAGACGATCGCCGAAATAACGGAAGAGGAAGAAGCAACTGGAAATAAAGGAAACAAGAATCAGGTAAGTAAAGCAATCGAACAACAAAAATTACTAACTGAAAAACTACAGGAATTATACTCCCCAACGATCAAACCAAAAACGATGAGTACAGGAACTACGTTAACCACCACGCAGAAGGAAGAAGAAACCGGTTATGACGGTGAACAAGAAAATGAAGGATCCCGAAAAAGAAGCTCACGATCGACCGAAGAAAAAGGAAAAAGACCAGCCGAAAAGAAAAAACGGAAAATCTTCAACAAATGAGACAACAAGTTGCCCAAGGAATAGAGAATGATCCCGACGGATCCGACCCCGATGGTCCTGACAACGATGATGACGATGATTACCTTCCACTACGAAGACTCGCGAAATTACAGGAACAACCGCAACAACAAGGAGGACCACCACGACCAAAAGAATATAAATTACCAAATTTCAAAGGAAACGACGAGAGTGACGACCCGATGGACTGGGTCATGGAAGTTTCAAAAATCGCCGCCGTCAACGAATGGGATAAACAAACACTAGCCATGAGAATCCCATTGGCCCTAAAAGATACCGCAAACGAATGGTATGAGACACTTCTGGAACGAACGATTGAGGATACCGATAGATTCATGAAGGCCTTCCTTAAGTTCTTCATGGGAAGAGTCTCAACGGCTAGATTACACGCCAAACTAGCCACAATGAAAAAGGACGCAAACGAAAATGTCACTCGATACTACGAAGAATTCGTAAGATTATTGAGAAGAGCCGATCCAACTGGAAGATATTACACGGAACAACAAAAAACAGATATGTTTGTACGAAGTTTGGATCATAAACTGCGAAAACGAGTCTACGATCCGAAGATCAGAACGTTGGAAAAAGCCTTCCAAGAAGCAAGAGACGCAGAGACTATACTGGCCTACAGTACATTCACAACAAATGTTAACGCTGTCCTGGAAGAAAAGAAAGGAATGAAAGAAATAAAAGAAAATAAAAGGGTATCAGACCTAGAAAAGGCTGTTCAAGCCCTGTTAATTCAACAAACATTACTGACGAAAACCATCACTACACCTACTACGAATGAAAAGAAAATCTGTTATTACTGTAATAGAGAAGGACATTTCGTTAGAGACTGTAGGTTGAAGCAAGAAGATCGAAGAAGAAATCGATACCAAAATACTTACTCGAATAACCCTTTCAACACCTATCGACCTCGATATCCATCGATGATGCCGGTATACAGGCCACCACAGTTACGTCCCACATATGTTCCCACGTATCAAAATAATAATAGAAGCGAAAGAAAAAGATATGAACAAAAAGACTTTTTAGAAAATAATTCCAGGAAGAGACCATCACAAAATAAATAACCTGAGTTTAACAGAAGAATACAACAAACGTACCTAGTAGAGCAACAATCAACCGATAGTTCAGGAGAGTCAGAAGGAACCGAAACCAATGAATCTGAAGTCGAAATAATGGTAGCCACAACATCAAAAAGAGAGAAAATGACCGCTATGACAGTAGAAGCCAAAGTCGATGGAAAACCAATAAAACTAATCATCGACTCAGGCTCAGCTGGAAGCATAGTTACCACGAAACTATTAGAAAAACTAAATCGCCAAATTCAACGTCCATCCACTACAGAAATTATCACGGCCAACGGTACACGAACAACACCATTAGGGGAAATAGATGACTTTCCGTTTGAAATAGAGGGTATCTCAGTACCGGTTAAAGTACTCATCATCGATGCCCCTCAATACCAAGCCTTAGTAGGTAACGACTGGATGAAAAAAGCCCATGCCCAATTAGATTATCATCGATACTCCATGTCGATTTCATATAAAGGAAACGAGGCAAGTACCCCAATCAGTTTTGAGAAAAAAAAAGGAAACGAACATGATCCGTATAAACCGATCATTGAATACGAAAATTTCGCTATTACCAAAAGCGGCCATCAACGAAGAAATCGAAAGGAAAATAACCAGAAAAGAAAGAATCGATGGACTCGTCCTAAACTAGAATGCATCGAATGTGGAAAGAAATTATCTTCTATGGGTGCTACGATAGGACCCGATGAAGAATGGGGAAAAGAAACAGTCTATTATTGCAATCATTGCAATAATAATTATTTCGGATATATTGAACAACCCTCCGGAACTGGATTATGGGATGGAACTGACTGTTTGGTATGCGGTAAACTAATGCCAAATAAATACTGTTGGGATGATATTCCTGGCATCAGAGAAGTTTGTGATAAGGATTGTAAATATGCTTACCTAATAAAACGATGGGTCCAAGGAGGAACGCCATTTCAAGCTGCTTTTTGGCGCGCTTGTGATCGATTTAATGGAGAACCAGAAGAAAACGAAAAATTAAGGCAGTTAGCCTTAAGATTTATCGAAGGGGAAACAAAAGAAGAAATTAGGCAGATGAAAGAAGAAGAATACTTCCACTTCATCGACGAAATAGCCGATTACACTTGGCTGGACAATAGAGGAATATTCCATGAAAACTACCAACGACTGGCCCCAACACGAGAGGAACAGGAAAAGCAACTTCAAATAACCAAGGTTTCTCTATGCACAGCTTGCTTGATGCCCTGTCAAGATCAATTCTGCGACGAGTGCTGGCCCGAAATGATTCCTGTACCAAATGAAGAATGAAATGAGATAACCGACTGGTGCAATCAATTTGAAATACAAAAAAGTGGAAATACCTATCAAAATCGATTTCAATATCCAATCACACCGCAACCAATCGACTGGTTCGATTCCCTCCATGAAACTAACGATTGGAATACAAAGAAACAAGAAACTGTTGATTGGTTCTACGAAGTTGAACAATATTTCACTGAACCAATCAATGACCCAATTCCATCCGAAATAAATAAATATCAGCCGTTACAACCAAAAGGAAAAGAACAAAAGATCAAATGCTATATTGAAAATAAAGAAGCAATCTTACCTACCAAAGCCCATGATACCGACGCTGGATTCGACTTATATTATCCGGAAAAAGAATCACTTATCCTGCCATCCGAAGAAACCACCGTAATCGACTTAGGAATCGCGGTGGAAGTCCCCGAAAATAGTATGATGCAATTAGCATCGAGATCATCGCTCGCAAAGAAAGGAATTACCGTCGAAGGAGGAATTATAGACGCCGGATATATTGGAAATCTACAAATCATCCTAAAGAATGGATCAAAAAAGGATTATAAAGTATTACCATGGGAACGAATTGGTCAAGCACTATACTTACCAATTTTGCCGATCAAAGAAATAACGCCAGTAAAAACACGCACCGAACTAAAGAAAAGTAAATGAGGACAGAAGGGATTAGGATCAACCAGAAAAACAAAACAAATAACTAATTTAGTTAATATACCTGAGGAAAACGGTGACGATATCATCCGAGGAATACCCGTTCTACTGGAAAAAACAATCGCGATCTATCCGAAAGGAATGATCGTGTGGGAAAGCCGAAATGAAGAAGTCGTTAGTTCCAAACCACTTCTATTCGAACCAAACCACGAACTATTTGAAAAATATGGACTTAACTGTAACCACCAGTACATCGCACCTGGAAAACGGTACAAAATCCAAATTACTCTGATCAATCGAAAGAACCAGACTGTCATACTAGAAGAAGGAACCATACTAGGATATGTCGAAGACAAAATCGAATATTTACAAACTTTCCGTTGCGCAAAGAACATGATCCATTATTTCAAGATCGAACCAAAACAAAAAAAAATGATGAAGAAAAATATCCAAAACGTCGAAACCTATACCTTAACCACCAAAGATTTACCAAGAGTTAACATTGGAAAAGTGTCCGAAAACCAACAAAAACAATTACATCAGTTACTATTAAGATATACTAATCTATTTGCAACTGACGACAATGAAACAGGAAGAACCAACAAAATAAAACATAAAATCGACACGGGAGACGCTATGCCAATTAGACAACGAGCTTACCGAACGCCTCCTAAATCAACCGAATTTATTACCCAAGAAATAGAACGAATGCTTAAAAACGGAATAATTCGTCCGTCGACTAGCCCGTGGACATCACCGGTCGTATTAGTAAAAAAGAAAAATGGGAAATTACGATTTTGCGTCGACTATCGAAAGTTAAACGCAGTAACTAAAAAAGACGCTTACCCATTACCACGAATCGACGAAATATTGGATTCACTAGGAGGATCTCAATGGTTCTCAACATTAGATCTAGCAAGCGGCTATTGGCAGGTTGAAATGGACCCAGATAGTCGCGAAAAGACAGCTTTCACTACCCAACAAGGCATTTACGAGTTCAACGTAATGTCATTCAGCGTAACAAATGGACCAGCCACCTTCCAACGACTCATGGATACAGTTTACTCTGGCCTTGCTTGGACTTTCTTAGTCATCTACCTGGACGACACTAATATTCACTCACCATCGTTTGGAAGCCACTTGGAACACTTGGAACAAACTTTCCAGAGATTACAGGAAGCCGGATTGCGCCTAAACATCGACAAGTGTCATTTTTGTAAGGAACAACTCGAGTTCCTAGGCCATATTATTACCTGAAACGGAATACGTCCAGATCCCGCCAAAGTGGAAAAAGTAAAAGAATTTCCACAACCGACAAATATTACTGAATTACGAGGATTCTTAGAATTAGCCTCCTATTACAGACGTTTCATCCAAGGATTCTCTAACATCGCTGAACCAATGCACAAACTACTAAAGAAGGATCAATGCTACGAATGGAGAGAAGAACATGAAAAAGCATTCAAAAACTTAAAAGAAAAACTAATAGACGCACCCGTTCTATTATACCCGGATTACAAAAAGAAATTCATTCTTGCCACCGATACGTCAAAACTTGGATTAGGCGCCATCCTTTCACAACTGGATTCAAACGGAAACGAACGACCCATTGCGTATGCAAGCTGAGGATTATCACCCGCCGAACAAAACTACGCAGCTCACGAGATGGAATGCCTAGCAGTTATATGGGCAGTAAAGTACTTCCGACAGTACTTACTCGAGCAGAAATTCGACCTAATAACCGACCATGTTGGATTGAAATGGTTCATTACCAAATCCAACCCAACCGGAAGAACGATGCGATGGATTGCTATTCTGCAAGAATACGACTTCGAAATTATTTATAAACCCGGCCGCAAACATTCCAACGTTGATGCTTTATCCAGAATCCCCCCCAAACGAACACGACCCAACAACCAGACGAATCTCACCACCAACCCATTACAACATTAAAAATGAAACAAAACCTATACAACATCTGGATAGAATACATTAAAGATCAAACCATATTGGCGAAATTATCGCCCGAACAACAAAAATATATACAAAAATATAAAAACAATTACCTCATACTGGAAGAAAGACTATACCATCGACAAAAGGAAGAAAGACCAAAACGAGTCATATTAAAAAATGAAAAGGACATTATCCTTCAACATCTTCATACAAACGAAACTGCCGCACACCTCGGACAAAATATAACGATTAATAAAATCAAAGAAAGATATTATTGGCCAACAATAACAAAAGACACAAAAGAATATATTCGCACCTGCGAAATTTGTCAACAACGTGGACGACCGAAAAAGACAGAACTGTTAAACCCAATTAGAGTTACCAAACCATTCGACCGAATAGGAATCGACATCGTTGGACCGCTCCCCGTAATGGCAAGAAGAAACCAATACATCGTAGTAGCCGTTGAATATCTAACCAAATGGCCGGAAGCTAAAGCCATTCGAAGGGCCGATGCAACAAACGTCGAAAAATTCATTAAAGAAGAAATTATCTCTAGATACGGATGCCCTAAAGAAATATTAACGGACCAAGGAACACATTTTATTAATGAAAAAATTAAAGCTCTCTGCGAACGAATGAACATCAGAAGAACATTATCCTCACCTTATCATCCTCAGACGAACGGACTCGTCGAACGATTCAACCGGACGCTTTGTGAATCATTATCGAAACTAACAATCCAAACAAAAACACATTGGGATGATCACATCCCCGCAACACTTCTCGCCTATCGAACTGCAAAACACGATACTACAAAATTTACCCCCTTTGAATTACTATACGGACAAAAAGCCACACTACCCATTGATCTCCAACTACCCACCGACATCGAACAAACAAACGATAACTACGAAGAAGCTATAAACCGACGAATATTCAACATAGTCTATAAATTAAACGAAAAATGACTGAATGCTAAAATAAACATCGAAAACTCACAAGAAAAACAAAAAGAACACCACAATCTAGACCTACCGAAGAAAGAATACAATATCAACGATAAAGTACTCGTATACTGAAGCAAAAGCGACAAACAATGGTCTGGAAAACTAGATCCCAAATGGGACGGACCATACTGGATACACGAAAAACTCAACAACGGAGCATACAAACTCGCTGACCAGAACGGAATACATGCCAAATTTGTACACGGAAACTGACTAAAACATTACTACGAACGAAAATACGAAAACGAAGAATTCGAGGACGAATCCTCAAATGAAGAAGGGGAAGAAACCGCAAAAACGACCCCATTCGTAATAATTCCCAAAACGAACAAAAACTTGAACGAATACAGAAGAAAAATATAAAATAATAACAAAAAGAAAAATTTTAAAATGATAATAAATAATGATAGACACATAAAAAAAAAAAAATTTTAATAAACACGCAATGATAATAATCGAACCAATCGGAAAATAGAAATCATATGATTTTACGGATCTGACGTCAACAAAAATTTAAAAGTTAATATAAAAGAAACGACGATAACGGTAAAATCCAACAATGACGACTAATAACCAAATCAACGAAACAATAGTACCCAATAACGGAATCGACGAAATAAACAAAATATGGCAATTAGCCACCCAAATCTCAAATAAATTAAAAGAAAACTGCCTAGACCTAACAATAACGGTTGGAAACGCAGGCCCACAATTCAACATTCCAACTATAGAAGAATTCTTAACAACAGAACAACAAACCAACACGACCTTTGAGGAAAATGACACATTGGATGGAATAATAACACCAGAAAACCCATTAAATAACCCAAATCGCGAAATAATCGATTCCAAGATCACAGAAATCAATCAACAATTACAAAATTCTTGGAAACAACGAAACAGAAAAATTGATATAAAAAGAAATGAAATTACACCTAAACGGAAAATAAAAGAAGCCTGGCAACAATTAGGTGACTGTTTTAGATCCAAAGGCCGTGCAGGAGAGAAATTATACCTCCTGTTATATACAGGAAAAGAATTAACAAAACTCAACAATGACGACTCCACAAGTTACCTCCAATTGATGAAAGGTAAAAAGGAAAGATCACACTCCACATCAGTAAGAAAACGACTCCAACTGGTGATTTGGCTCGCAGAAACTTTTCCCAACTCTCCAGAAAGATTACTGTCAGTTAAAGCAACTTCCTATCAAGAATTGTGCAAGTTAGAAGAAGTACAATTACACCAATTAAAACAATTGGTCCAAAACTGGTTATGATTGAGGTGGTACTCAATTTTTTTTTTTTTGAGGAGGAAAATGTTACGACTGGAATTATCTTAATTCCTTAATTTCTTAAATTTAATCATGTCAAATAACATATATCCGAAATATCCAACATATCTGATTTATTCACCAACACTATGAAATTAGACATATCATAATTATCTTATTTGTATGACATATCTTATATTATAATATCTTTGTAATGAAATAATTTTATATAAATAAAGGACCTTTTGGAAAAACCAAAAGGCATCAATTGATCAATACAAAATCTAGCTAGTCAATAAACTGCTCTTGTTTATTGTTTAATGAAATTGTACTTTAATTGATTATAATCCATTTATAATAATCTTAAAATAACAACTTATTAAAATACTTGCAATTATTGCGCACTATTGGACAACCGCCAAGTTGCTAAAGAACATCAGTATTGTGTTGCTTTAGGACTGTCCCACACTAAAAAGACATTATATCTTTTAGTAATAGTGATAGCCTATCATTAGGATAGAAGAAAACACACTGCGTGACGATTTCAAAGTAACGATTACAACGAGATCGAGTAACCGTAAAAATACCATCCATAGACGTTGGTTGAATATTGACGTCACAATTATCACTCACCAGGAGTCCGATCGTGACAGCACGTAAGAAGATATAATATATTTGAAATCCAAGTAAAACGGTGACAATATCATGAAAAAAGAGAACAAGCAAAACAAATTACAGAAAATATTCTTAAAAGAAAACAAAATAATAAAGGATATATAATCAAAAGCATTTTGAAATAACAAAGTAATCACATAAATTAGATCACGTTATAGATGAGCAAGAATATTATAGCAATTCAGAGAACATAAAAAATATAATTAACAAAACAGTAAAAAAATGAACTGTAAAAGAGTTTTCAAATCAATCAAAATACAATATGAAAAAAATAATATAAACTAATTAAATATATAAAAGAAGATACTTTCAACTCCATCATGAATTCTATATCAGAATTAGAACTAGTAATAGTATTAAAAGAAACATCTAGAAACAAATTAAAAATTTTGAATCAATACAATTTGATATAGAATTCTGAATCAATTTAGATTAATTTAGAATTAATATATATTTAGTTCTAATTTATAACATATATAAGCTCTAAAAAACAAGTTTGTTTAATAGCACAAGTAAATTAAATTAATAAAATTTTGTATAAATTTTTATTAAAAATTGCAAATTGAAATATTCAAAAATAAAAATATTTTAAAAAATATTTTTACTAAATATTTTTGCAATTATTTTTAAAAAATTTATATTTTTATATCTCAAAAATATATTTAAATTTTTAATTAAATTAATTTTATAATAATTAATAAAAAAAAATATAATTTTGTTAAATTTTTAGTAAAAATTGAATTTTTTAATTATTTGTTATTTTATAATTACTTATTTAAAAATTTAAATATATATTTTCTCAAAAATAATTAGTAAAAATATTTTTTAGAATATTTTTATTTCTCAATTTTTGAATATTTCAATTTGTAATCTTTAATAAAAATTTATACAAAATTTTATTAATTTAAGTTATTTATATTATCAAATAAACTTGTTTTTTAGAACTTATATAATATATATATACCTATACTATATTACCAGAAATTAAAAAAAATAGTAAAATTAACATTATTGTTTTATATTAAAATTTGTTATTTTATTAATAAATATTTTTTATTTTTATACTAAAATAAAGATGGTAACCTATATATTATTTTAGAATATTCTAGAATTTTTAGAATTTTTTTTCTTTTCAATTTTAATTATAAAAATTATTTTACAAGTGAACAAAAAATTCTAGAATATTCTAGAAGAATATATATTAAAAATATAAATTACCATCTTTATTTTAGTATAAAAATAAAAATTATTTATTAATAAAATAACAAATTTTAATATAAAATAATAATGTTAATTTTACTATTTTTTTTTAATTTCCAAGAATATAGTGTAGAAGTGTGTATTATTAATTTATTAAATCTAAATAATTTAATAAAATAATATATTTATTTTAATTTTGAGCAATTAATTTAAAAATTAATTTAATAATTATAAAATATAATATTTTATAATTTATAAATTTAATTCAGATAAAAATATTATAATAATATAAACTTTTATTAAATATTATTAAAATTTATGTGATTTAGATCAAATTAAATTTAATTTAAATATTTTTTATTAATAACTTTATTTATAATATAAAATACAAGTATTTTAATAAAAATAATGTTACTCAAAATATAATTATATATATTTACAAATTTTTATTTAATTTGAATTAATATTAAACAAAAAATAATAATTTTTAGACTAATTCAAAATATTTTGAATTATATTTAATACTATAATTTAATACTATAATTTAATAAATATTATTTTAAAAAAATAATGTTATTATTTTTTGAATAAATTATTAGTAAAAATAAAATTTATTTAATTTAGCAAAAATTATAGTAATTCAAAACCAAATAATTTTATTTTTATTTATAAAATTTAATAAAATTTAATAAAATTATTATAAATATATTATTTAATAAAAAAATAAATATTAAAATAAATTAAAAAATTTTATATTAATATTAATTTTAATATATTTAAATTTTAATAAATTATTTATTTTATTTATCAATATTATTAGATTTAAACTAAATATAATACTTGTTTAAAATATTGACAATAAAAAATATATAATTATATATATATATTAATAAAAAAATAAATTTAAATAAAAAATCATTTTGTTATTAATATAAAATACTTAATTATTATATATATTCCTATACTATATTATTAGAACTTGAAAAAAATAGTAAAATATAGTAAAATTAATATTGTTTTTTATATTAAAATTTGTTATTTTATTAATAAGTATTTTTTTATTTTTATATTAAAATAAAGATAATAATTTATATTTTTGATATATATTCTTTTAGAATATTTTAAAAAAATATATAAATTATCATTTTTATTTTAGTATAAAAATAAAAAATACTTATTAATAAAATAACAAATTTTAATATAAAGAAATAATGTTAATTTTAATATTTTTTTTCAATTTTTAATAATATAGTATTGTTACCGTTGTGACATATTATATATTATTTAGCTATTTGTTGATACGGTTATGCAAAAGTCCAAGATGGTGAGCATAACGTCATTACCAGAAGGAGTTCAACATCTATCTATAATAATGATATTTCTCTCACATGATAATAGTATTTGACAAAG
>CAJVPL010001174.1:0-16085 GCA_910591945.1 Ambispora gerdemannii | reverse complement strand
TATTGCTTGAAATATCTATTGAATTGATACCAAGAATTAAATTTTGAAAGCTTCTTAATATTGTACATGTGCTTGTGGAAGATGAATTAATTGGCAGAGTAATTATTTACAATCGATTGTAATAGATTGTAAATGATTACAATCGATTGTAATCGCTGCAGATTGATAGACAATGAGTAATTGATTATAATAAATAATCATTTATCATTGATTATTAATTATTGATAAGAATTGATTATTGATTGTAATCAATTATCCATTATCTATCAATCTGCAGCGATTACAATCAATTGTAATTGTTTACAATCAATTACAATCAATTAATTAAAATCAATAATTATCAATTATAAATGTTCACTGATTCTAAACAAAAAATCGATTATATTCAATTTTAATAATCATCAATTATATCTGATTGCAATTAATTATAATCGATTATTAACAATTGATAATAATCGATTATTGAATAATAAATCAATTATAATTGGATATAAAAATTTCCTGATGATGCTACTTTGTTAATTCATTAATTTCAACATTAACAAGAACAATATTTTTCTGAATATTCAAAAAATATCTATAACATCTATGACTTATTTTTTAATGAAGCTGCCATTAATATAATGAATTTTTTAGATGTGTTTGATCTATTCTTATTTGATAAGAATGTTAATGCCAGAATCAAATAGATATTGATCATTGATAGTAAATATGTAATGATATTGATTGAATTTCAGAAAGAAGAATTTAGCTGAATGATTTTTAAGTTTTATTTTAGTAAGATATAATATGTCTATTTGGTGATAGAATTGGAGAAATTATCTGATTTTCCTGGAGAATTTAAACCATGTGTATTGAGTATGTATATTCTCCAGGTGTTTAATATTTTTTTATCAATATTATTAAAGATAAGTGTATTTGCAATATTTTATGATAGATGATAGTTTGTATTAGAAGTTGAAATATCTAAATAATACTAATTTGTTATTGTTAACTTGGTGAGTTATAGTATATATTGATCATGTTGTGACTTGTTATTAAATAGTTAAATGTTGAGAGATAATGAAAGTGATTTAATATTGTCATTAAAGAGTTGTTATTATCAGATATGATTGTATCTTCTATTAGAAGTAGTAGAGGTAATGATTGATTTAAGTTAATTGATTTTGAGTATTGTAATTTGTTTGTAAAAAATGAATTATTAATATATACAAGTGATGAATTAATTGTAGTTAATTTGGTTGAAATGTGTTTGAGTTATTATTGTGATTTATTAGAAAAGTGTAATTTAATTTGATTTAAATATTCTTGTAAGGATTTTTGTTCATTTTGTAAAGATGATAAAATTAAATAATGAAAAAAATTATAATAAATTAAAGATCAATAAATATTAGTCAGTTACATATACAGTAATATTATAATATTATTATATCCAATAATATTTACTAATAGATTTATAAATCAATTAGATATTTGATGTTATAGTTAGTAAGATAATATAGCAAATACGTTGTTACGATTGGAAATTCTTATAATTTTTATAATTTTCATAAATTCTATAATTTTTATAATTACCATAATTTTCATAATTCTTATATAAATTATTATAAATATAATATCTACTAGTGAAAAATATTTATTATAAATAAAGCAATATTGAGACTTTGAAAAAGGCATCAATTGATTAATACAAAAATCTAGTTAGTTAATAAACTGTTCCTTGTTTATTGTTAATAAAATTTGTATATTTAATTGATTAAATAATAACTTATTAATACTTGCATTTATTGCGCACTATTGGATAACCGTCAAAGTTGCTATAGAATATCAGTACTATATTGCTATAGGACTGTTCCACACTAAGTAGATACAACATCTATTAGTAATAGTGAGAGTCTATCTATAAGATAGAAGAAAACGTACTGTGTGATGATCCTAAAGTATACTAACTACGACGAGATTGAGTAACTGTAAAATTACCATCGTCAGATGTTGGTTGAACATCTATATCACGATTATACTTACCAGAAGCCTAATCGTGATAACGTAATGCTTATTTGTCACCCGTTATAACTTCAAAATTTTATAAGTTACAACTAGTTGCAACTAGATAATGCTTTATTTGTTATCATGTTGCAACAGTTGCTGCACTATCTTTAATAATTAGTATAATTAGTTGATTATAATATATTATTATAATAAGTAGTTTTTATTAGAAAAAAATCAATTTCAGATTAATTATATTAATATATCAAAATGTTATTATAAAAAATATTATTATATTCAGCACTTATTATAATTAAAATTATTAAATATAATAAAAGGAATTAATCATTAATAAAATAATTATACTATAAAATATTTTACTATATTATTTGAATTAATTTAATTTTTAATTCATTATCTTGCTTTAGTATTATTTTAAAAATAAAAAATATATATAATTAAATTTCTTTATAGTTAACACTATCAGAAAAATAAAATTTGATGATTATAGAGGAATTTTTTTACTATATTTATATGTAAATAAAAAGCAAATAATATAATTATAAATAGATATGCCTATAGAGAGATTTAACTATAATATAAAATATCTAGTAATTTAATAAAAAGTTTTTTTAAAAATATTTATTTATTAAAAAGTAGTAAGAATTTAAACTTTATTGATTTTATTATGATTATATTTAATTTGATTATTTAATTTATTAAGAACAATATATTAAATTTTGACTAGCATTAAAAATAATATATTAGATTTTGACTAGTATTAAGATTAATATTAAATTTATCATTTTTGCAATAATACAGACCAAAATTAAGTTTATTAACCAAAATTAAAGAGATTTGTAATAATATAATCAGAATTAAGTTTATTCAAAAATTCGTGGAAAGTGCATTTTTACAATAAACTGGAAGATGATCAGATACTTCAACTTGTCCATGTGGCGCAGCAGTTGTGGGACTAGGTGTCTCGCACTGTAGGTTCTGGTAACTTGCGTAATCTAAATACATTTCCTATACAATCAATTTTCTTTTCAATGATTTTATAATTCAATTTCCAAGTCACAAAAATTATCCGAAATATTTCGTATTATTAAAGGTTAGGGTTGGAGTAAGATTATATGTAAAATTGTCTTCCCGTCCTTTTTTATTAGTGCTAAAAGTTCTCGTATTTTTTACTTGTGCGAATTTGTTTTGCCGGGTTGATCAAAAATTTGCGCGTCAGGGATCGGAAAATCACGTGAAGGGAAAATCGATCGTGTGATGATCATCACGAAAAATAAAACGCGACCTCTATGGTGCATAACATCTAAAGTCATCAAACGTTTGTATTTTATAAAATGTATAAACTTCTTGACTAAGAAGTAAATTCAAAATTTAATCCGTAAATATGGTAGACAAAGGCTTATTCTACCATATTTACGGATTAAATTTTGAATTTACTTCTAGTCAAGAAGTTTATACATCTTATAAAATACAAACGTTTGATGACTTTAGATGTTATGCACTATACGTTTATTATTTCCAAATCTTTTCTAGTAGGTATTAGATAAGTCGACCGACATTTGTTGACATGAGCACTACCCAGTATTACTCTGGTTATTCTGGTAAGCCTCACAGACAGTTGTTAAACTTGCAATCAAAGCTTTCACTCAGTCCCTTAATCGACCTTGTCACATACTTGAAGGAACACACAAACTGGTCGTACCATGAGTTTTTAAATATTCACCGTGATGTTATCATCAATTCGTCATCATCTTCCAATGAGTGGAATGGTCTCGACGGTATTTGACTTAAGCGATTTTTGAAAGAGGCAAACGGACTTAAACGGATTGGCAGCTTTTAGGGAGAAGGTGATGTCATTTTTTTTGACAAAAGGGCGTTACTGGTCAGTTACTGCACTGACTCAGAAGTATCAGCTACTGTACTGGCCCAAGTGGTGGAAGCGCTTCTAATCAGTTACTGCCCTGATTCAGAAGTGGCGGTGGCAGCCCTTCTAATCAGTTACTGCCCTGATTCAGAAGTGGTGATGCTTCCAGTCAGTTACTGCCCTGACTCAGAAGTATCAGCCACTGTACTGCCCAAGTGGTTGTGGCAACGCTTTAATCAGTTACTACACTGACTCAGAAGTAACAGTTGCTGCATTGGGCTCATCATTGTACTGGCCCAAGTGATGGTGGAAGCGCTTCTAATCAGTTACTGCCCTGATTCAGAAGTGGCGGTGGCAACCCTTCTAATCAGTTACTGCCCTGATTCAGAAGTGGTGGTGCTTCCAGTCAGTTACTGCCCTGACTCAGAAGTATCAGCTACTGTGCTGGCCCAAGTGGTTGTGGCAACGCTTTTCAGTTGCTGCACTGGGCTCCTCATTGCAACTTGCAAGTTTCTTAATGGTCTACTGATTTTGGAGGAATTGATATGTACCTTCCTTTATGACAAGGAAACTTGCTCGTGGGACTTCTGCAAAAAACGAAGTTACACCTATAAAAAAGTCGATGCGCTGATTCAGGAATATCGGCGAACTCTTTAAAATTTACCATTGTTTTTTCTATTTTGCGTGAAGTTATTATCATGTTAACAAAAAACATTATTTCCGTAACAGATAGAGTCTGAACGTTCAAACAAGGATTTGCAAGTCTATTGGGAAGGAATAATCGAATAATGTAGCAGGAAACGCACCAGCCAATCCATTGATCAATGCACAAGGCAAAGATATTTGAAAAAACGTCACATCACCACGCCACTTGATTACAGAGAAGCCTCACTAGTGCTAAACTTGGCCAACTTTCGATACTTCCCTTTTAACGATAAAAGTGATTTTTTCAAGCTCCGTAGTGATGCAGGGTATGTATACTTTGACCGCACACAATATCTATCGATGCTTGAATCCTTTGGGGAATGTGTACTGCTTTTCCTACGACCGCGTCGGTTTGGCAAGTCGCTAACTCTCAGCATGCTAGCCCACTTTCATGGTGTGGAGCACAAGGAAAATTATCAAGAACTCTTCAGGTCTGAAGTGATATATTTTTACTTCTCCTTTGTTTCACACCCGTTGTTGACTCATTCTGTTCCTCCTTGTAGAACCTCCTCGTTGAAAAGGATGTCCAGGCAGAAAGAGTCACTACCAACCAATATCTTATTTTGCATTTTAATTTTGCTGGACTCAATCACTCCTCTGATCCGAAGATTGCGGAATCTGCACTTAACATGATCAATAATGCTATCAGACAATTCTACAGCACTTATGCCTCTCATTTGGGAGGCGAAACAAGCAAGGAGTTAATATCAAGGAACTAATTGATCCTAATGATAGCATCTCTAGTCTTGAAAACTGCGTTCGAATAGTTCAAGAGAAACTTCAAACCGTGAATTATGAGGAAAACAGCAACCACCCGCTTGCTTATGTGAAAGGGGTAATTAACAATAAAATCTATCTCATTGTAATTGATTGAGCCATCACTTACGCTGAAGCTCGTTTGTTCTCAGATCTATCTCTTGGCCGATGAGTACGATTCCTTTAGTAACGAATATCTGGATCCCGATGATTATGCTTGGAATACTCTTTGCCGGAATCCGCTGTCGTTGCTTAAAGGTTTTTGGGCTCGCGTGAAGGAAGAATCGGCAACAAACAGATTGAAAAATGTTTTATCACGGGTGTGTTGCCGCTCTCGATGACCGACCATACCAGCGGCTTCAATTTCGCAACGAATGAACCAGAACTTTCTATGCTCTGCGGACTTAGCCGTCAAGATGTGTTCGCTGCTCTGCAGCTGCCTGACGTGTGTAACTCGGAGGAGGAAGTTCAGAGTCACTTCATATAATGAAACGTCATTTCAACGGCTATCGTTTTTCCCCATCTGCCACGAGTCCGCACGTCCTCAATACAAATAACTGCTTGGAATATCTTCAGATGAGTGCTGATGCTGCAGGGTCTTCTCTGATCATCATTGTCTTATTATCACCACTGCTATTACTGGTCATATTAGTGCTTGTTAAAAAGAAGGCCGATTAAGTCATGTCAGCCTTCCAATTCCGAAGCTTCTGAGCGAGTGCTCCAGGTGCTCGCTGCCTCGCCCATTACAATCAGCATTCCAACAATTATTCAACATCAGATGTTGAACGCTTGGCGTGTTCCAATCCCATGTGAGACTCTTCAGAACGAATTCCGTCTTTCCGACTTGGTACGTACAAAAAATGGCAGTTAAAAAATATATCATCATGCTCTAATTATTATGTCAAATTAGTGGTTTGATTCGAATAAGTTTTATATATAACAATAATGGATGTCCTGCAACCGATGACTTCATGTTATTCGTTGTATTTGATGAAGATTGTTCGGAGATTTGTGACAAATATTCGAAAAAAATTATTTATTCGTTGTCTGACTAAATCAACTATTTCTTGTTACTGTTACATTTATTCAGCATATGGATATCACAAAGAGCAGGCCGGTATGGTTGAGCTACATGTTCCATGTCGGATGTCTCAGTTTTACCGATGAGATGACCGAAAAGCAACTGCAAATCCCAAACCTTGTTGCTGCACAGCGTTTTGCAAACGCTGTTTTGGATCGCTTTGAGTTGCGTGCGAGTGATATTATGGATGCACTTCAGAAAATTGTATCGATTGAAGATATATCAGACCTATTGGGTTTCTACCAGAGGATGATGAGTAAACGCGATGTTAGTGACAATGACCTCAGGGATAAGTTGGAAGAGCATCATCGTGACAGTTTCACTTTTGCAGACAAAACCGGAGTTTGAGGTATCCAAGGCAAGTAGAATAAGGTTTTCTAAGAATAAATGTACTTGACCATTGCATCGTCTAACGATTGCTTGTTCACAGTCTCCAAACTCAATTGGGCGGATCGATCTATTAATCAAAACCAATACAAGCCGTATAACGATCACTAAGTGTAAAGCGCTTAGGATCAACTTCCTAGACATTCAACCTGCTGCGTCTCAGCCCGGTCCCAAAAGATCTGTCGACTTTCGGAAGGCATTGACACTGAGCAACATCTCGGACGTAGCCTCAGTGCTCAAATTTAAGCTTGCCTCTTATGACAGGTTTGGTCGAGCAGGAAAAACCATCCGCGAATGGATTTTTGAGATGGGTGGTCCAAACGAGCAGTGGAGCTCCATAGGACCCATAACAGTGTTGGACTATGAGCTTGATATGACCTCATATGACCTTATATGACCTCAATTTTATTATAAATTCTGTATGACTTATGACCAAAGTCATGAAAAATGGTTTATGACCATGAAATTGGCCATAAAGCCATCGCCTATCTGGTTGTTATTATCGGTTCTCGTAAGATTCTGCTCTGGCAGATGAATGATAACGGCCAATTGCTGGAAGAGCCTCAGCTGGTGGGTGAGTTGGGAATGAAATTCAGTTGTCAGAACTTATTATCATCGTGAATTTATAAAGCCACGATAAAAGGTCATTGGCCGTATGGATGAAGCAAATGTAGCCTACTCTATAGTGCAAGTTGTTCTGTGGCCTAATAAAAACAGACCCTCGGGTCGATTTTGCTTATGTCATTAGTTTTATGGGTGCATTTTTTGTCGTCACCACCGATAATAATATGTGTACTTGGACAGATAATTTCTTTAATCAATTAAAAATAGATATCTTAAAATTTTAAAAATACAAGTTTCGTTATAAATGAAAATAAATCTAGTTCTTCCCATCTACTCACTTAAACAAATACTTAAATAAATAAATATATATATATATATAAAAATGAAAAAATAAATAAATAAATAAATTGGATTAATCATCAGTCTGACCATAACGTTCTTCGAGCGCACTTTCAATATCATCAAGGAAAGGAGACGTCTCAGAGTAATGGTGATAAGGGGGAATCATCGTTGAATTGCTTTTTATCAAGAATATAATAATTATTATTACTGTTAAATGATCACTTGTTTATGGATAATGTCAAAAAAAAATCAATACCTTGTTGAGGTCACAGAACCCCAAAATTCCGGAGAAAAATCGGTCGAGTTCATAGACTCCTGATCATGATGTTTTACCAGTGATGATGATTTTTCCTGTACGCGCACAAGTCACTTAAAATTATCTTTGAAAAATTATAAAAATACAAATAATATAAATCTTCACTCACTTCTATTATACTTAACGATCCAGCGAACTCTTGTTCTTCATCTCTTTGCGTATCAAAGTGATCGTCGTTGTTTACATTGGATGAAGAATGAAATTCAGTCACAAGAAATTGGTCCGAAGATTTCCCGTATACTACCGAAAGTGTATTGAAACCTAATAGTAGATTTTTATTCGTGTCCTGTAGCAAAATAGGATACCAATTTTATTACAATAAATTATTTATGCTTTAGAGTAAAAAGAAATAAATATAAATACCTCATGTATTTTTTTATCTTTTGTGTTGTTATCACCTTCATTGAGAATATCGGCATCGATACTTTCGATAAAAATTTTCTTCGCCTATTTAGAAGAATCGGAGCAGATTTCAACTTTATTGATTCTCACACAAAAAATCATAAATGGCAATCTCCAAAAAAATACCATTTGAATATCCGACTGCAACAATCGATACAGAAACAATCCTCTTTCACGAACATCAAGTGACTGTTGTTGATTTTGATCATCTTTTATGGTTGCTTTAAATAATCTGCCAAGCATTTCACGGCACTCGCCTGGTCTTCTCAGAAACAACGAAACAGTGGTGTTCAACAGCTGAATCCGAAATTTTGAACTTTGATATTTTTCCAAAGTATCGATAAATGATTCCACTATATAAGGAGCTTCCAAGATTTCGTCGCCAAACAGTGACAAGAAATTCAGAAATATAAGTCCGACAGGAGAAGATTTTTCAAAATTAATTGATGGCCAGGTTGAGATCAAAACTAGCGGAAAACTCTTTATATTTTTCAGAATGATGTTATCGAATCCTGAAAATCATTAACAGTTTATTAATAAAAATACGAAATATTATTGATTTATTGATAGGTACCTTGAAGACAACCAAGAATCTCCGAAACAATAGATTCGACATTTGTTTCCAATAATCTCATAAATATTTCAAGCGAATAATTCAAAATTTTGTTGAACTTTGTGGCTATACTAGCAACAAGGTTGACTGATTTCCTTCTCAATAGACCAGAAGTTTCAATAATATATCCACTAAATAAGAATAACAAAAAGGATAGCATTAATTAAATTAATTATTTAATTGAAACAACCGAAGTGTCTGACCTTACTTCATCAACAATTTCTTTGACTGTGGCCTCGTTCACAATTAATTCAAGAATATCCAGTTTTTCCAGTGTGATAAAAGATGGTTCTTTGACTCTATTGATATTATTTGAAAATAAATAAGTTGCTTATGATAGCATAAATTATGTGCTATTTATTAAATTGGGTGATTTTTTTACCTTCGATAAAAATATTTATAATCTTTACAGAAAATATTTGGAGAATTCATAGCCAATGTTTTTGCATGCGTTAAACATGAAAATGAAATCTCTGGTTTGCCCAGCGATAATAAGGTTAGCGAAATATCTGTTTCAGAAATCAGAAAAAAAAGAAAATTAATAACATGTATGAATTTTATGGCTTAAATTCAAATTAAAAAAAAAATGCTTACCTTTAAATCTTTTGTGAACATCCCGATGCAACTCCGGCATTTCTTTAGTCAAATTAAGAAAAAGTTTCACAGTCATAAGCTGAACACCACTGTTATGATGTTTAAGCCGATCATCTAAAAGATTCTATATGTAAAATCTCATTGCTATTAATAATATTCCTTGTCGCCCTCGTCCTTTTTTTATAAGAAAAATCCAAAATAATAATACCATTATCGCAAATACTTCGTTATCAGATTCAGGTTTATATCTTGTCAGAGCCTCGATTACCAGACATTGATGCCATTCATTGAATTCACGTAACCGCTGTAACAAGTAATGCGCAAGGTTTTTGGTAATTGTTATTCCACCGTCTGATGCAAGAATTTCATTCAGCGTGGAAATAACATTAGCAATCACTGTGGTGTCACGATCTTGCAGTAGATTATAGAGTTCTTTTATAAGCCCCGTGTCTTAATTTTATTATATATAAATCATCAGAATGTGATGAAATGCTAATAGCAATAGTAGTATTTGTCTATGATCAAAGAAAGCGAACCTAAAACATAACGTGGAGACATGTGAAATAGTTTCAAACACGCGAGAGCTGCTGTCTTTCGTACATAAGAACTCGGATCAACTAGTCCACGATAAGCAGATTCAAGCATTAATTCAACATGATCTGAATTCCTTGATAAAGATAAAAAATTTGTAGAATGTATTGTGTATATTATTAACATAGAACAACAATATATGCTAAATAGTCAATCAATACCTCAAAGAACATAAAGTACGCAGAGTTAATCCCCTCACCAATGGATCTTTATCGTGAAGGTCTTGCTGAATGGTATTTATCGATAAAACTATGAGATCCGTGTTCTTTTGCGCTTGAGTAACAATATATTGAAACACCAATTTTTTCTGTACTAAATCTTTGGTCGATGCAGCCTTTTTTTTTTTGATCAAATAATTACAATTGACGCTTTACTCAGAAATACGAAATACTTCTTTTATTTCCTTGGATAATGATAATGACAGTACCTTAACCATTTCACTAAATAACGAAGAAACGTCTACACCTGAACTCATTGCTTTTAATACTTTTCTTATAGCTGCACGTTTTTTTGAGACTGATCGCTGTTCCGCTGCTGCTGCTGCTCTTGTATTACTACTAACACCGCCACTACCAACACTTGGTGTATGAATACTAAGAACTTCTCGAAGCGTAGCTGCTAATTCAACTATTTCTTGATCATGGTTATTACCCGAGTCAGAGGAACTTCTTTCAGCTATACTATTACTAATGCTCCTTTGAGTCCACATATTAAGAAATCTGACGAATAATGTCACTCAATGAGTAGATAATAATTTCTAATTTCAACCACATTTACTTTATTAGAGCTAGCGTTGCGTTGCGTTGTATGCTTCCGCAAGATTAAGATTTTTAAACACGAATTAATCTTATTATCATAAATACAATATATTTCTTGACTCCAAAAATTATTGATTTATTATTACTCTAGTAGACATATAAATACGTCATGAAGACAAAGTTTGCAATCGTTTTTTCAACTCTGAAATCATTTCAGTGCGTTTTACAAGCACACCTCCGCCTTCCCCTTGTTCTTTAGATCTCATATCTTTAATTTTTATCTCGCCACGCGACAGCTCATCTTTCCCAATTATAACCGCAAAAGGTATTTGATCCCGATCACACACGCTAAATTGGGCCTGAAGTTTAGGTTTGGCTTTGTACATAAATTCAGCCTGAAACCCCAGAAAATCACAAAAAAATTAAAACCTACAATGACATAAACTAACAAGTGTCGATTTCCATAATAAAAAATAAAACCATACTTTTATTCCAGCATCCCAAAGTTCAGCAGATATCCTCATTCGTTCTTCCAATAACCCATCAACCACAGACATCACATAAACTTCGACTTCATTAGCTTTAACTTCTTCCAGTTTTTCTTTCTGGAGTAGAATCGAGAATACTCGTTCCACCCCGATAGACACTCCGACACACGGTATGTTGCCTTTTTTGCTACTGGCGAACATACCGACTAGGTTATCGTAACGACCTCCGGCAGCGATGGACCCAACCCCGACGGTATTTTCGTCAAGCTCATCGGATTCCTTTTTGGTCTTGCGTTTGATTTGAGTGCCATCTGATAGTGCTATTTATTTATTAATATATAAATATCCCACTAAATTTATGTATTGTTTATATGATAAAGAGATGATAAAAAAACTATTTACTTGGTGGCCCTGATTGCTCGGTAACTGCCTCATAAATAATACCGGTGTAATAATCTAGACCTCTGGCAAGAGAAAGATCAAACGAAATCTAGGGAAAAACATTTATTAATAAATCCAGCCAAACAATCCTATAAAAAATTCTCTAGCACCATATTTAAAAAAAGCCAAACCTTATCCAAGAGTTTAAATATTTCCAAATAATCGAACAATAGCTTCATATCGTCCAACCCCATTTTGGCACTCTGATTAGAATTTAATTTTTGATCTATCGAAAGTTTCTCTAGGAGTTCTCGACCCCCTTTATAGAAGAGTAATTGAGTTTTCAGAATTCATTTGGTTATTATATTTGAAATTCAGCATCCAATATTAATATTATTAATAGTTACGATACCTGTGAACTTGACATATTCTCCTATTTTATCGGCAATACTAGGGTCAAGACCTTTTTCCTCGGTCATTTCCTTTTTCACATCTTCCCATGGCAACTATTCAGATCATATTGTAAGAAGCAATTCTGATGAGCTTTATTGAAAAAAAACACGCAAACCTTGTCTAGTTTATCGACTGCCGACGATATCGGTCGTATATTGTTTTTGGGCACACCACAGACTTCAAATATTCCATCCAATATTTTACGATGGTTTATCTGTAATTAATTAGTTATACTTGATTAAAGAAAGAATATAATAATGTGGTTATACGTGCGTATACACACCTTTATCGTAAACTTGCCAATATCCAATCCCGTCAAACATTCATACATAATCCGAACAACTTCGGAATCAGCAACCATCGGGTCATAAGATCCTGCTACATCGAAATCCTGAATAAAATACAAGACTATTGGGATGTGTGAAAATTTTCACGTAGAATTCAACACATTTTGTGTAAATATTTTAAAGAAGTTATTACTCACGCACTGATAGAACTCGCGCATACGGCCTTTAGTCATTGCGGGTTGATCTCGTCGGTAGACTTTGGCTATATGGTACCGTTTGATATTTTGATACTGTGTGCCATTCATTGCTAGAAATCTCGCAAATGGGACCTACATTAAAAAATTTATATGAATTATTTAAATAAAGTACATGAAGATGCGGAGTTTTTCTTTTTTTGAACAAACATACGGTCAAATCATAACGCAATGAGCACTTCTCTCCGCCTTGATCATCCAAATCAAAGATCAATTTGCCGTCCTCACCATACTTCCCCGCCAGTATTTCCTTTAATTCAAAAACTGGTGTGTCTATAGTCACCGCACCGTGTTTTTTAAACACACCAGTGATCGTGTTGAAAATTTTCTCGCGAATGGCCATTTCTTTCTCGTTGTAATCGCGAGTTCCCTAATTAGAAATAATAATTGCGCATAGAATGACAGAGTTTTAGAAAATTTTTAACGAAATCATGATCAATTGGTTAAATCACTAAATTTATTTAATAAAGTAATTAGTTATTTTTTTTATTTAGTTCTCACCTTTGGCGTCTTAAGAACAAACTTATTTTTGCTTTTGCTACTAGACCCACTTTCTCCCGTAACATTTTCCAACTGTTTTTTATACTCTAACAAGGTAGCCACCTCTGCCTCGACAATATCTTTTTCGGCATTTTGAGTTTTTAGCAAGCGAACTTTATCACCCTGTTCTTTTATTTTAAGTTTCAGGACAGATTCGTCCATGCTGTTCTCGTAAAAAGTCGTATTAGTGGTAGTGGTATAATAATATTTATTATTAGTAGTATAATTATATTTTTTTGCACCGGAAAATACTAATAAATAATTTTGCCGACGAAAAAATCCAATTCTGTGCATAAAGTTAGCGTGATTCATCATCACAATTGAAGGTGATCTGATATTATCATTATATAGATACGAGTGATAATCTTTAATTATTTGGTCCGGAGTTAAATCAAATCCACCCATAGTAAAATCTAAAATAAAAATAAATTTCCTATGAATATCCTCGCAAAAACAGCCCGGGCCGCCACTTCTACCTTACGAAGACCTTTAACCTCTGGTATGTATATTGTATTACTCTCTCGTTCTTACTGTTAATGTCCTTAGTCAATAATGCAATTTTCCTTTTCTTCTTAAGTTCGTTTTTATGCACAAGAAGCCACAACCCCTGGTAATACCTTAATCTTGAACTTTACTCTTCCACACCAGGTATATAGATAACATTAGAAAAGAACGATCGACAATTCTGAGCAATCTTGATTAATAAATATTGACTTGATTTCACTATTGATCTAGACGCTTTATAAAAATGTCAATGTTCATCAAGTGAATCTCGGTTCAACTTCGGGAGATATGGGTATTTTAGCTAATCATGTTCCATCAATAGAACAATTAAAACCCGGGGTAATTGAAGTAATAGAGGATTCGAATACGACTCAAAAGTATTTTGGTTAGTTATTTAATTGAATTGAATTGAATTGAATGAATTCATGATAGATTTTAATTCTTTATTTTGATTTGGATAATTTTTTCATAGTAAGCGGTGGTTTTGCTATTATCCATCCTAATTCTTCACTGGATATTAATGCGATAGAAGCATTTTCGTTGGATGACTTTTCAATTGAGGTGATGAATTTTTATGTATTTATAAGTAGCTTAATTTTTTGTGATAGAACTAAAAACAAAAATACACACAAAAAAATATAATTAGACTATTAAGGCAAACTTTGCAGAAGCACAACGGATTGCTACCTCATCTGCCTCTGAAGAAGAAAAGACGGTTGCCTCGATTGAAGCTGAAGTATATGAAACCCTTCAAAAAGCATTGATTAAATCTGCATAAATAAAAATACATTTGTCATTTGTGAAATCATCATTATCAATTGAATTAAAATATTACACTAAATATTAAAATGAAATTTTTGAGGATGACAATCATAAAAAAGGATTAGATTCAATGCATAGAATATAGTGTTAAAAATCTGATTTTTAATTATTCTTAGCTTTATTTTAATATAAAAACAAAAAATATTTATTAATAAAAATAAAAATTTTTAATTTTACAAAAAATATTTATTAATAAAATAGGAATTTTTAATATAAAAAAATAATTTCAATTTTTTTGTTTTACTATTTTTTTTTGATTTTTGATAATTTTTTATTCACTTTAATATAAAATTGTTAAAATGAACTTTATTGTGTAATAAAATACATGCAGTTTCATTTTATGTAAATTACAAAATCAATATATTATCAGAAAATTTTTTAAAGAGTTAATCATTAATAATTATTCTTTTATTTAGAAATATTGATTAGCATTGATTAATCAATTTTCGTGATCAATTAATAAATTATAAATTGATAAATTATAATATGATATTTTTACGATATTTGGTGATAAAGTGATAAATATTAATATTTATCATGTTAAATATTACTATGCATTAATATATTATATATTGATATATTTTTTGATTAATACATTTTGATATTTTATATATTATTTAATTAACTGATCACAATTAATATACATGTATTTAGAAAATACTCAGATAATATTTCTTAAAGATATTTTGTATTGAAAAAATATGATATATATTGACTTAATTTAATACAAACTTGTTTTTATTGTTTTTAAACTTGATATTAAATATGATTTTTCAATGTTCATATTGTATTCACTATTATTCAAGTTTCTATACTCTTAAGCATTATATTTCAAATAAACATTCAATTATTAATGAAGCAAATATAATTTCTCTAATTCAAATATCAATATATGAAGACCATAAAGATCATATATTATGAGAAATTAAAATATTATCAAGTTATATTTCTGATTTATTAATATTATCAGATAGAGATGAAAAAGATCTATTAATATCATCAGATAGAGATAAAAAAGTTCCTGTAATAAAATTGATTAATATATATAATTGATTGTACTGTTACCATTTCATCAAAAAAATTCGTAATTACTTAATTATTGATCAACAAAAATTAAGATGTATTGTTACCGTTTCTAGTTCTTACGTATGAGAATATTTAGAAATGGTTAACAGCGAATGTGTTCACGGCAGATTTTAAATAAGAGAGATATAAATGACGAAAGTGGATGGTTGATAATAATAAACTTAACAAGAATATGAATATAAGATGGATGTTTAAATGTGCTTGAATAATAATACAATACTAAAACTAAATATACGCTATTAATCCAAGTTAGAAAGTGTATTGACAAGATAAAAGACAATATGACGACA